>CM042170.1:73394603-73427103 GCA_023376005.1 Doryteuthis pealeii | reverse complement strand
AAAGGTAAATATTAATTTTTACTTACACTTACAATGTTCGATAAATTCGAAAAGTATCGATTTATGGCGATACATGCGTTGTATGTGCTTCAAGTAAATATATTTATATATATACTTATTCAGCAACGTTTCTAAAATAAACAAACATCCAAATCTTATTCACTTCGCCGAAGGGCTATTGTCTGTTTGTTGTTATTATTTCTCCAATAACACCCTTACCTATTATGGTAGAGGCGTGTAAGTATCTTGACAGCTTTAATTTCGCTAGGATGGTCAGCTGTGTACTGTGGCCGAGGCGATAAAAGTGTTTCTACAGTGTTTCACTGTGTCTGCTGAAGTCCCGGTTTCGATTTCTGTCGAGGGAAACGTTAGTATATACTGCTGATGAGACTTAATGAAGTCGAAACAGTCTGTACGGTATTCTACACACCGACCCATCCTTTGCCGGGATTACACTTGTCAAGTTATTTTCTATAAGAAAATATCGAATTTTATGCGATACATGCGTTGTAAGTGCCTTCAGATAAAAATTTAATATATATATATATATATATATATATATTTTAATATACAAACTTGTTGGTAAATCCTCGCGGTGAGAAAAAAAAACCCAGCAATAGTTTGATTGTAAAAATATACTACAAACATCAACCGGGAAGAAAAAAATTTTGGAAAAGAAAAGAACCAAGATAGTCGTCACACAAAAAATAATGCTTTAGTAAATNATCTTTGCAAAAAGAAAAAACAATTTATATGCATATATATATATATATATATATATTATTATATATATATATATACATACAACCCAGGAGACTAAAGCTAATAAGTAAAAAGTGCTCAATACCTAAGTAGAGCAAATAATAAAGATAAATCTAATGAGTCAGACGAACCTACTAAACGTTTCGCTTAATGCTCTTCAGGGCTAAGATCTTAGCCTGACAGCATTAAGCGAAATTTATTATATATATATATATATATATATATATGAGAGAGAGAGAGTGAGAGAGAGAGAGAGAGAGAAGGTTCTCAAAATGGATTATGTTTTTTTTATAAATATATTTTATTATTATTTTACATTTGCAACACGTGTTTCAGATCTTCTGATATCTTCTTCAGACATTAATTGATTACAATATGGTTAATTAATGCCTGAAGAATATATCAGAAGATCTGAAACACGTGTCGCAAATGTAAAATAATAATAGATAATATTTTTTTTAATAGCATAATCCATTTTGCAGATCTTTTTTTATAAAATATTTAATTTAGTTGGACCAATAACACATTTCATATATTTATAGTTGTTGTGTCTAGCTACATTGATGAGGCGTGAAACACCGAAACACGTGGCTGTGGATGACATATATACTTTATATTTACCTTCTCCTAGGCCAGTTGCCATACATCGAAAATATACTAAAAGGAAAGAAAAATGAAAAAAAAAGGCTTACGTTTATTTCAGACTAACAGCGGCTACTCGGCGTCGCCTGGGTAGAAGGAGGATTTTTAAAAGTTAGTCCCGCAGATCCATTATTACTGAATCGTGAGTTGAATCCTCGTGGGATGCCCCATTTAAATCCCTATGTAAAAAAATAGATTGCATTGATCCAGCTATTCTGAAAATAAACGTTAATGTCTACTATCTAAAATATTAAATGAAAAAAAATCCATGTTGTTATCAGTTAAATTTTATTTTTTAATTATCTTCACGAATATAAATCAAATCTCTATTATTTAAAAAAATAAAAAACCAAGCCCTGGTGATATTTAATGTGTATATATATTTACTTTGTCGTTAATTGTTTTATCTTTTAAGTTTCCTCCGAACATACATATACACACAACTGCCCTTTATATATATAATACTAGAAGCGGCTACCCAGCGTCGGGTAGAGGGGAGCAACTTACCTAGTGTATTGATTTGTTTACTTTTGAGAATTACAAATGCTGGGCATTTTTAAGTAAAATTTCAATGCTATTTCTATATATATTTTAGTTTTTTAATATCTTCGAATATATATCAAATCTTGATAATTTTTACACAAAAAGTTTGAACCAGTGATATCTAATGCGCATATATATATATATATATATATATACTTTGTCGTTAATTTTGTTTTTGTAGTTTCATTCAGACATACTCATATATATATATATATTTACCAACCTCCAACGCGCAGGAGGTGACACAAGGTCAATTTATTAAAGCAAAGTTTAACAGGTTTGAATTCAGAGTTTTCATTTTCCTAGGCTGGTTACCTAGCCAAGGTTAAAGAACCCAGTCTGCCCTGCTATTTACCCATAGCTGGAGGGAGAATTGGATTCATACCTTTCCCAAGGGTATTAGCGCTATGTGAAATTCAAACAGCTTCGTTCTAGAATTGAACTTGGTTGACGAGTCCATTTCCTATGACTCTAACCATTAGACCACGCTCTCCATACATACTCATATACACACGAACTGCCCTTGTATAGATAGGTAGATAGTAATTGTCGGCTAAAAAAAGCCATATCATAAACACATCGCTTGTGTATTTACTTCTCATACTGTCGTGTAGAAGAAGTCACTATAAGAGGAATAGAAACCTACTTCTAAACAAAACGAAAATAAAAAAAAGTCCGGTTGGTGTAGGGTTACGATGCTCGCCTGTCAGCTTGACAGTCGGGTTTCGAATCACGCACGAGGCGGTCTTCCTATCTATAGCTCTGCTGATGAGGCCTAATAGGCCGAAATGTACATACAGAGATTGATTTTTCTCGATTTGTTCAGCTTACATTTAAATAGGTATGCCGCCTAATTAATTAATTATTAATTAATTAACTTTCAAAATTAGGTACGACTTCAATTGAGCACATATTCTCCCAAAAATTGTCGGCTAAAAAAAACCCCCATATCATATACACATCGCTTGTGTATTTCCTTCTCATAGATAGATAGATAGATAGATAGATGAGATATAATAGGCCGAAATGTACATACAGAGATCGATTTTTCTCGATTTGTTTAGCCTTACATTTGAATAGGTATGCCCGCCTAATTAATATGTTTAAATAAATTAAGATGAATGGTATTTATTTATTTGTGGTATGAGCATCTGTGAGATTACAAAATGCATCCATATTTAGTGCAAACCTTTTAAGGATAAAAGCGTGATTCCATTTCCCCATTGGTGTGGATTGAATCAGCCATATTTTTTACATGTTGATTAATGATTTATCGGTTTTAAACAAAGAAATATTATCTACGTTTGTCTGATTCTCTCCTTTTTTTTACCAAACAATCTTTTTGATAATTTTTCCCTTTTTCATAGCTACTTTTAGATTTTTAGACGATGGACACTCAATCTCACTGAACAAAGATTAAATTGCAAATGGCTGCCATCTTCAGATTTCACTTTCTTCGTGAATTAGTACGCGCATGCGCAATACTTGCATTTCCTTTTTTTTAAAGATTTTTATCAGTAAAACAACAACAGGAGAAATGCACCAAAATTAAGAAATGCACACGCACTCATACACAAGAGGCAGACGCACACACTTATCACACAACGCACCTGCGTAACTAATCAAGAAAAATGAGATGGAATAATTTGCAAAAAAAAAAAAAAATAAATAAATAATTAAATAAATAAAATAAATGTAATAAATGAAAAACAAAAATTGACAGGAAATATTTCTGGTTTGAAAGAAAAACAAAAGGTGTTTATTTTATTTCATATATATATATATATATATATATATATATATATATATATATATATATATATATATATATATAAATGATTTTTCACATTTACAGGTTAAGATTTTTATTTCGTAGCTTGAATGAAGAATCAATTCGAAATTATCTCCCTTGGCAAAGCTCTTCAACCAAAAAAATAAAATAAAAATGGGTGAATAAATTCATTATTTTCTAACAGTTTGAAAGAACGCGTCTAAAAGTGTTGGAGATAATTCAATTTTTTTATCGGAAAAATAATATTACAATTTGTGACCTGCCGAAAATTTACAAGACTAAAATAAATAAATAATTAAATAAGAAACAAAATTAAGTTAAAAAACAAAAAAAAAAAAAAAAAAGAAAAGAAAAGAAAGAAGAAATGGTGAGTTTTCCTTCGTTGAAATTCCAAGTCGATATCGACTAAATTTAGGTTAACTTGAAATAGTACTACTATCTTATGACTGAAACCACTCAGTGGGGATCGTACTCACAACAGTTAGTGATATTATCTCATTAACCATTGTTCTTATGGTTTATAATGTTTATCCATTTATTGTTGTATTTAACACATTCTCCTTCTTCTTCTTCTTCTTCTCTTCTTCTTCTTCTTCTTATTATTATTATTATTATTATTATTATTATTATTATTATTATTTCTAATTTGATTGTAATTTATTTTTGTACATCATCGTCTCCTTCTTCTTCTTCTTCTTCTTCTTCTTCTTCTTCTTCTTATTATTATTATTATTTATTATTATTATTATTTCTAATTTGATTGTAATTTATTTTTGTACATCATCGTCTCCTTCTCTTCTTCTTCTTCTTCTTCTTCTTCTTCTTCTTCTTCTTATTATTATTATTATTATTATTAAGCACCAGCTAAACGATACATGCAAACACAAAGCCAATAAGTACAAACAATTAACAAGACAAACTTACACTAAAGAGGAGGGTCAGTCCGGTATAGCCAACGAAGCAAAGTCAGTCTGAATATTATTCAGCAAGTTAATCTACTTTAATCGTAGGCTATTTGAAGGCTATGAGCTATGAATGCAATGAACACACACATGAAATCTACTGCTATTAATCGGTGTCTCGATTAATTCAGTGGATTTAATCCTGAAGATCCATATGGTGAAACTCGAGTAGGTTATCTCTTGTACCCATTTTATAATAAATTTGCTCTACTTAGTATTGAGCACTTTGTATTTGTTATATCGCTGACTTAACCCTCTGAATTCCACACTTACTAACGATCGTGACCAAATTCACCGGTAAGTCAACTTTTCCTTTATATATATATATATATATATTATATATATATATATATATATATGTAGATTCGCTTCGGTGTTTGTCTGTAACAAAAACTACGTCACTGCTTACGTCACTATACCCGAAATCGTCATAACAGAATAAATACACTCAAAATTTGAGCATGCAACATTAGATAGTTTTAATAGAAACATCCCCAGTATCATATATTTATATATAGTTTGTTTTATTTTAATAGATATTCAAAGTTAATAGAACTTAGTTTCGATTTCAAATTGTTTTACTTTTTTTACTCCTTTAATAAATTTGATGATTTCAGGATTTATGGTTCAAACTCTCCGACATTTAATTTTTAACTTCCACCTCCTCAAGCAATATCTTTCAAAGATCTATTTTTACATCGCCGGAGGGTGTTTTTTATTTTGCTAGTATATATATATATATATTGTGACGTGGATTTTTCAATGAAAGCGTATCAAAAGTGACCGGCTCACTGTAGTGTTCAGCAAAGTCTGAGAAGAAAATAATCAGCTCGTTTCCTGCTGTCCGAGCGTGCACGGCGATCAGGTGGTCAGACAATTTGACATAAGTAGACCGCATCCCTTGTTTAACATTATATTCTCTTTCCGAACAATTATTTCAAATAAAGAAGCGGGTATTCACTAACCAAAAGCGTCAGACAGCCTCGTTTCCAATATTTCTACATCCTGGCATTTACAAGATGCTTTATACATCTAAGTCTGTACTGACAAATCTATTATATATATATATATATATATATATATATATATATATATATATTATTAAACAATACAGCCATTTTTTTGTCTGCAAATCTTGTTCTGTGTTCTTTCAAATTGCCGGATTGATCTAATTATATCTGGCGAAAATTGGCTGATATATTTGCCATAGGTAATTTCCCTAGTACTTTCCGCCCTATCGCGGGCCATCTTCAGGGGTAGTTCATAAACCATACAACAATGGTTGTTCCATTTCGCTATTCTATTTATATAGAGGTTTTGTTTATTTTATTTTATTCTAATTATTGTTGTTGTTATTATTTACTCCTTTTGAGTTTTCTCATCAGTGTTAGCTGGTGGTCTTTCACTGGAGTCTGAGTGACAGCAAGTCTCCTCGGGTCTCCAGGACTCTTCTGAGTATTCTGGCAGATTGCAGCAGTGCAGTGTTCTGAATGGTTTCAATTCTTCCTCTGATTTCCAAACTATTATTGTTATTATTATCATTGTTTCCACTATTATTATTATTGTTAATTTAGAACATTAATACTATTATCGAAGTTTATTTTGTTTAGTTTAGGATTTGCTGACAAAATGGCTGCATTGTTCAACAATATATGCCTTAAAGAAGAAATGCTGCCTAACTAACTAACTATATATATATATATATATATATATATATATATATATATATATATATATATATATATATACAGGGTTTTGGGATAAATTTGACATACTTATATTTGGTTATTTTTCTCCGTAGGTTGGAGGTATTGACGCATACTACGCATCATTTAAAAGCCTGGACCCTTCTTTATTCATGTACGTGATGACAGATAGAATGGATGACTGGAACCCACCTGAATCATAGAAGAGAATAACTTGTATCATGATGATCTGCACCGGCCATCAAAATAAGGAGATTATGATTGCTGCCCAATGCAAATATATATATATATATATTATATTATATATATATGAAGTAGACAAACAATCTGTTTGAGATGGCGATAGCCGACAATTTTTGGGAGATTATGTGCTTAATTGAAGTCATACCTAATTTGAAATCACGCACAAAGCACTGCCCTGTCTATAACTCTGCTGATGAAGCCTAATAGGCTGAAATGTACATACAGAGATTGACTTTTTCTCGATTTGTTTAGGCTTACATTTAAACCGACATGCACGCCTAATTCATTTAAGTATAATTAATTAATTTTCAAATTAGGTATGACTTTAATTAAGCACATAATCTCCCCAATATATATATATATATATATATATATATATTACTTCTAAGCTCTACCGGTGTAGACCCCCACCCCAGATAACTCAGTTTTTCAAAATAAACAAAAATTCAAACTGAATCTGGGGAAAAAATTTAAAAAAAATGAAAAGACTAGCACATCCGTCCTTTCTGAAAATAATCATCAGTATCGTATGTAGTGGCAAAAAACCCCGCCCGGTTTCGACTGGGGGTCCGGCGACTTCGGCCGCTGGACCGGTTTTTTGTTATAATAATAGCGTCGATCCCAGGGGGGCATCCCCCCAGGCAACACCTGCCCCCTCGATTTAAAGGGGCAGGGCTGGGTTTATTGCCCAGTGCCTGAGGCGCCCCCTTGAGGGGAATGCCGACGGGATCGACGCAATTTTTGCACCTGCCACTCCATGAGCTTCGGTTTGTGGGTGGTCCCACGTTAATAGGGATTTGTGCCTGACCCGTACAAGTGGGGTACGCGGTAAATAAAAGTATCGTATGTAGTGGCTAAAAGAAAAAAACACCAGAGGAATTTTAGTTATATATATATAAAGTGCTCAATTCGTTAAGTAGAGCATATAATGACCTAAATGAATCACACACTAGCTACCTAGGTTTCACCCGAATGGTTCTTCTATCCTGAATAACAATTCGGTTGAAATATAGGTAGATAGTGTATGACTCATGTAGTTCCTTACACACACACATATATGTATGTATACACACACACACACACACACATACACACACATATGTATATGTATATATATATATATATATATATATATATATATACACAAAGCACATATATTATATATATATATATATATATATATATATATATATATATATATATGGGTATTTCTCCGTGCTGTATCGTGGCCGAAGCAGTATAGTTTCTGACTATCCTGCTGAAGTCCCGGTTTCGATTTCTGTCGGAGGGAAATCGTTAGTATACATCGCTGATGAGACATAATAAAGTTGAAACAGTCTGTACGATGTTCTACACATCGAGTAATTCTTTGCGAAATTCACTTGTCATTATTATCTTCTATAATTATCGAATTTTATGCGATATGCGCATTGTAATTGCATTCAAGCAAAAATATAAAATATTAATAATATATATATATATATATATATATATATATATAATATTATATATATAACACAGATTCTGCTTTGTCAGTATGGTAAAATTTTATTGATAATGTTTGCCAATCGATTTTTCTCAAGTTCAATAATTCAATAGAATTATAGAAGGTGTGGGGGAGGGGTGTAACAATGGAATTTTGTTCGGTGATAATTTTTTGCTCTGAGTGTTTATTGAAAGGAAGATCTTGTGAAATAAAGTTAAACGCAAGAACAGGGAATTATTATTGATATAATAAAAATGGAGGACGCCTTTGAAAAACGGAATCCTTTGTCGATCAAAGACAGGAGAATGATGCTTACTCTGATTGTTTCGAATCTACCATTCAACCCCCGCCCACAAAAATCAGAATTTCATGTGTTTATTTTCAAGGCGAACACGTGTTACATAATACGTGGGTAGCCTATGAATTATGTCTGTAAGTGTAGTCAGATTTGGAATTAAAATTCGTTGAAATTCAATATCGGCATATAGGAGAGTAGTCTCGACAGCAAAGAGAGCCAGAAAAAGGGAGAAAAGCCAGCAGCCACAGAAAGCATTACAGTTTGTCTGCTTTCGGTGCACCAAAGACTGTCACTCAAGAATTGGCCTACAGAGTCACTTGCGTAGAGGCAGATAATTTTTTGGACACTACACCATCGTCCTTAGTAGACGGTAAGGTGCCAAAAACAACAACAACAAAGACCTTTACTTGACCCCCGATGGGAAGGCGTGAGAACGGAAATTAAGCTTAGTTAGTTATATTTTGGCCGTTAGTCAGAAGGAGCAGACGTAAGGATCGTTTGCTCCTAAGATGTCAACTTCTCAGCCCGTGGTTGAGGACCCTTTTGAGCTTTGGATTTTTTTATAAAGAAAAAAATAAAGTCTTGCTTAATCTTTACAACCAAAAACTGAGCAGACAACCCAGCTCAGAAGAAGGAAGAAATCAGCCCAAAAGAAGATGGACGCCGACGAAACAGACCAATTAAAACCCTATCTCATCTACTGTCGTCTGTCTTCCCTTCATTATATACCCGATAGGAAATGGGTATATACATTTACCAACCCCTCCGCACGAGTAGGATGCGACACAAAGTCAATTTCTTAAGCAGAGTTTAACAGGTTTGAATTCAGAGTTTTCCTTCTGCCAGACAGGTTTCCTAACCATGGTTGAAGAGCCCAGTCTGCCCTACTATTTGCCCATAGCTGGAGGGAGAGTAGGATTCATACCTTTTTCAAGTGTATTAGTGCTATGTGAAATATAGACAGCTAAGTCCAGGATTTGAACACGGGGCGACGAGTCCATTTTCCATGACTTTAACGATTACACCACGCTCTTCCTAAATAGGAAATGGGTATATGACACGTGGGGGAGACGCTTTGGAACCTGGTTAAGGACTGTTGTAATATTTTTGCAAGCGGAAAGATTTTGCCAGCAGACTTTTGCAGTTGTGAAATCGAATACCCGAATCTTTTTTTGTTTGTTCTGACTTGATCAAACTGTTGGTCGTCTATAAAGGTGAGACAGACAATGTCTTGCCATGTATTGAAATAAATTATTTTCTTAACTCTTTTCTCTCATCATCCTTGTCCCCTTCAAAGATGGGCAGCCAGACAGACCTTCTCAACGTGAATGATATGAACAACCATAGTTTCACAATTTTGGGTATATTGTAATCAAACTGTTGGTATTTTATAAAAGACAAAGAGACAGACAAACTCTTACTTTATATATATATATTATATATATATATATATATATATATATATACACACAGCACACACACACACACACACACACACACATATATATATATATGTATATATATAATATATATAATAATCTACTGAGTCAGACGAACCTACTATTAGTTTTGCATAAAGCTCTTCAGGGGCTAACTAAATCTGACTGAAGAAGAAAAGGAGCAGACCCAATAAATACTACTACCACATTAATCATAAATTAAATGATTAATGTGGTTAGTAGTATTTATTGGTCTTGCTCCTTTTCTTCTTCAGTCAGATTTTAGCCCTGAAAGAGCTTTTATGCAAAAACTAATAGTAGGTTTCGTCTGACTCAGTAGATTATCTTTATTACTTGGCTCTACTTAGGTATCGAGCACTTTTTACAAATTAGCTTCTCCTAGCGGTTATATGAATAATATATATTTATATCATATATATACATATAAATTGTTTTTCTTTTGGCCAAATACTATACCAATAGATTATTTTTTTTTGTGGGTACGAATTCTAGGTCCTTTCTTTTTTTCAAAAATTTTTCTTCTGGTTGATGTTTGGTCTAGTATATTTTTTTACAATCAGATCTTAAAGGTTGATATATATATATATATATATATATATTATATATTTATATATATAAATATTTGATAATAATATTATATAATATTAAAACCGCTTCAATGTGCTTGGGAAAATCAGCATTAAATCGGAAAGAAGGGCATTAAGACATGTTTCACTAGACTAAAGAGCTTTAAAGAAGGACTGAAGCTTCGGGGATCAGCTCGCGCTAAATTTAAAACAAAAATCTGACTCCCGCTTCATAGTTCGCAGTAAGGCTGGGCTGCTATTACACTTGAGGAAACACAAACTGTCTTCTTGATAGCATGCACAACATGGGAGAAAAAATCACTTACTGCTTGAGCCTCAGGCTATCGTTCACGATAGGGGCGTCCACACACAGACACACACACACAACACACACACACACACACACATATATATATATATAATATATATATATATATATATATATATCTATATCTAAAACTCTATCAATGTGAAAAAGGCCCGATAACCCAGGTTTCACAATTAAAAAAAAAATCACAATAACATCGGGGAAAAATGTAATTAAAGGAAAGACAGAAACATCATAAAAAAGAATAAAACAAGTAAAGTGAAAGAAAGAAAGAAAGAAACAAGAAAGAAAGAGAAAAAAGAAAGAAAGAGAAAAAGGGACAATAAGGAGCGTGAAAGAAAGAAAGAAAGAAAGAAAGAAAGAAAGAAAAAAAGAAAGAAAAAAAGAAAGAAAGAAAGAGAAGAGAAAAAGAAAACAAGGAGGAAGAGAAAATAAAATAAATGAAAAAGAAAAGGCGAAGTGAAAGAAAGAAAAAAGAAAACAAGGAGTGTGAAAGAAAGAAAGAAAAAAAAAAAAGAAAGAAAAAAAGAAAGAAAAAGAAAACATCAAAGTTAAATAAATAAATAAATAAATAATAAAAAAGAAAGAAGAAGGAGAAAAAGGGACAACATGGACCCTTGGAAAAAAGAAAAAAGAAAGAAGAAGAAGAAAAACACTAAGAGAGGAAAGATAGAAAAATAAAAAAAAATAATAAAAAAACAAGCAAAGTGAAAGAAAAGAAAGAAAGAAAGAAGAAAGAAATGAATTGAAAGAAAGAAGAAGAAAGAAAGAGAAAAGGGACAATAAGGAGAAAGGAAAGCAGAAAGAAAGAAAGAAAGAAAGAAGGAAAAGAAAGAAAGAAAGAGAAAAAGGGACAATAAGGAGCGTGAAAGAAAGAAAGAAAGAAAGAGAAGAAAAAGAGACAATAAGGAGCGTGAAGGAAAGTCAGTAAGAAAGAAAGAAAGAAAGACAGAAAGAAAGAAAGAAAAAAAGAAAGAAAAAGAAAACAATCAAAGTGAAATAAATAAATAAAGAAAGAAAGAAAGAAAGAAAGAAAGAAAGAGAAAAAAGGGACAACATGGACCTTGAAAAAAAGAAAGAAAGAAAGAAAGAAGAAAAACAACTAAGAGAGGGAAAGATAGAAAAATAAAAAAAACATTTAAAAAAACAAGCAAAGTGAAAGAAAGACAAGAAGAAATAAAGAAAGAAATAAAGAAAGAAGAAAAGAGAAAAGAAAGAAAGAAAAAAAGGGAAAAACAAACAGAGTAAAAGAAAGAAATATATATTCCCACTTTCACTTATTCAATTTTCATCTTTCCTTTTCTTAAACACCACCTCCCCTACCGCGCACAAAAAGAAACTCCATCGCCACCGTCTCTCTTATTGCACAACGAGTCGAATTGTCTCCTTTTTCTCAGCTCATTATGCAATCTCAATTCACAATTAATTCGCAAACATCGCCTTTAACTTAAACATAATTTATCGCCTTTTCTATGCAATTGATTATTTTTTAGTCCTTTTGGTCTTCCATATATGATCAGACAGCTTCTTTTGTGAACTGTTTAATTAGATTAAAAAAAAGATCTTTTTCTTTTTTAATTCATTTCCGCGTCGGAATCTTGGTTTGCCGAAAAGGTGATGACTGGATCGGTGTCAGTGGGGATTGTGGGTCGAAATATGTGTCAGCTCTTCTTGCAAATACACATGCCCAATCCGAATCTCTCCTCCATAGACTGGAGCAAACAGCAAGAGGCATTGGTCTCTACATAAAGTTAGATAAAGCATAATTTTTAATCAAGATGGGGCCACCAGAATTCCGTCCTTAAGCATCACGGGTCACCACCCACGGCCAACTGATTCAAGCTGGGCTACACATGCGCTAAGTTGGCGAGCACCAGCATCGAACCCAGAAACATAGGGTTCCTTGGCAAATGCTCCACTGACTGAGCCAAACCGGCCCTATTATACTTAGGTAGTAATATCACATCTACTAAAAGCGATGTCAATACCCACATAGACAATTTCTGGCCTGCTATTGACAGGTTATCTATGTATCTATCTATACCTATATAAGGGTCAGTTTAGTGTATACGTATGTCCGGAGGAAACTTCGAAAGTAAAACAATTAATGACAAAGTAAATATATATATATATATATTAAATATTACCAGGGCTTGGTTTTTGAGCAAAAATAATGAATATCTTATTTATATTCGTGAAGATAATTAAAAAATAAAATTTAAATGAAAACAGCATGAATTTTTTTTGTTTTTATATTTTAGATAGTAGACATTAACATTTCTTTTTCAGAGTAGCTGGATCAATGCAAGATCTATTTTTTTTACATATGGATTTCAATGGGGCATCCGAAGAGGACTCAAATCATGATTAAGTAATAAGGGATCTGCGGGACTAACTTAAAAAAAAACCCTCTACCCAGGCGACGCCGGGTAGCCACTTCTAGTACATATATAAACGGCAGTTGTATGTATGTATGTATGTATATATGTATGTCCGGAGGAAACTAAGAAAATAAAATATTTAACAACAAAGTAAATATATATATATACATTCACTGTTTCTGATTCTAGCTTTTTGTGCAAAAATGATAAAGACGTCATTTATATTCGTGGAGATATTTAAAGATTAAAACAGAATTAATATGGAAGCGCAAAACGATCATTTTTCTCGAGCTGCATTAACATAATATCTTTTTGGGTGTGGATTTTTTATGGGGCATCCTGCGAGGATTCAGTAGTAATGCTATTCAGTAGTAACGGATCTGCAAGACCAGATGCTAACAATTATACAACTTTTTTTTTCACTCCTCTATCCAGGTGACGTCGGGTAGTCGCTTTTAGTCGACTATATGGAATATAGCGCTAATACCCTTGGGAAAGGTATGAATCTTACCCTGCCTCCAGCTATGGATAAATAGTAGGGCAGACTGGGCTCTTTAACAGGAAACCAGTATAGGAGAAGGAAAACTCTGAATTCAAACCTGTTGAACTCCGCTTAAGAAATTGACATTGTGTCGCATTCTACTCGTGTGGAGTGGTTGGTATATATATATATATATATATATATATATATATATATATATATACCTAACCCATAACCCTAACCCTAACCTCAATCCCTAACCCTAACCCCTAACCCTAACCCCTAACAAACAACCGGATTTTGAAGGTGTAAATGAGAAAAGTGTCCTTGTGAGTCGAGATCGCGGAAGGGGTGCCTAAAGGTCATATGGTTCGAGTATAAAAACTGTGTTTAGAAACGTTGAGTATAAAAAAGATTTGAGTACCCATCAATGATTAATGCAACAAAACGTCTTCGGCATAAAATAACCCAACAAGGGTTGACATGCCACAACACCCAACAAACCAGACGAAACAACTGCAAACACTGTAAATATAAACATACAATTTACGCAATATCCATATGATGGTTCATTTGATTGAGTGTACTCTTACACTCACTCGAGTGTACACTTGCACTCACTCGAGTGTACACTTGCACCCATTCGAGAGAAATAGTTAGTTCAGTCAAGTCGATACTTGCACTCTATCAAGCGTGTTCTTTCACTCATTCGAGTGTACGCTTTCACTCATTCGAGAGAAATAGTTAATTCACTCAAGTCGATACTTGCACTCTTTCAAGCGTGTTCTTGTACTCACTCGAGTGTACACTTGCACTCATTCGAGAGAAATAGTTAATTCACCCAAGTCGATACTTGCACTCTTTCAAGCGTCTTCTTGCACTCACTCGAGTGTACACTTTCGCTCATTCGAGAGAAATAGTTAATTCACTCAAGTCGATACTTGCACCCTATCGAGTGTGTTCTTGCACTCTCTCGAGTGTATACTTGCACTCATTCGAAATAAATATTTCACTCACTCAGTTGGATACATGCACTTCCTCAAGTGAACCCTTGCACTCATTCGATGGAAATATTTCACTCACTAAAGTGCAAACTTGCACTCTATCGAGTGTGTTCTTATGCTTCCTCGAGTGAACTCTTTTAATTAAAATAACCCCAGACGGATTTCAACATTCCGTTATAATAAATCACTCAATCAATGTATACATATTCCGATTAGAAATGCCCTCAACCGGAAGTACACACCCTTCGCTATTGATACCCACTTCCGGGAAAATATTTGAGGTCGGTCGTTCCGGACAGCCGACATTTGGCGGAGATTTCGGTCAGTATCGATCGACACTTGTAAAAGATTTGTGGAAAAGCCTTAAGGGCAATGTGTTGGAATTAATGTCACGCAAAGACGTCTTTGATTGTCTTTCTGATGCCGTGCCAAATCGGTCTCAACTTTTGGCGCGAAACACAGAAAAACATGGAAGCTATTTGGTCAGAAAATGAAGCGTAAAAAAGAACACGGGGAAATTTATATTTTACTGGCCTCTTCTCCATGCGAGCAAAAAAAAAAAAAAAAAAGCGCACAGAAATCTCGAGAACTGATAGAAATTCGAAAGAAACTAAGAGGTAATACATTCGTAAAATTAGAATTGAACGTGTGGCATATACGCGTGAGATGTTTGATTTGGTTTGTTTTGTTTTACGGCAAATCAACCTCAGTGGGTCATTTAATGCCGATAAAGTTTTGAAATAAATTAATTCCTAATGGATAATACAATTTTTTTATAAATACATTTTTCTATTTAACCCATAGGTGGGACCCTAACAGGTACTACCACTCCGAGTCAGAGTGGAGCAGGGAGCAATGGTGATGAAGGGGTGCTCCACATTCCCCAAACCTCCAAAACTGGAACCTCACCATCAGATAGAGTTTAACATCATTCCCAGGACATCTAGACCCGCAGCCACCGCCTTCTAGCACCCATATGATAAAAAGGGGTTGGGACTTGCCATAAGGGCAATAGGGTTGGAAAAATCATTACGAGTGAGAGTGAAAATATATCAGCCCATGTACAATAACAGGTTATTTCCTAGTTGAGTAACATTAGTGACCCAGAAAAAACAGAACCCAATTATTTATTTTTCCATTAAACTAACCCTAACCCCAACCCTAACCCTAACCCTAACCTTTGTTGGACTTAAACTTAACAGTTTTATAACAAAATTTGGGGGTTCTGTTTTTTCTCGGTCACCCTGTAATATTATGTTACTCAACTAAGGTGTTAGGGCTAGGGTTAGGGTTAGGGTTGGGTTGGGGTTTAGGGTTGTTTAATGGGAAAATAAATAATTTCGGTTCTATTTTTTCTGGGTCACCCTGTAATATCATGTTACTCAACTAGGAAATAACCCAATAACAGCTATATAGGGATACTCGCGTTCCTTATTCTTCCGATCGTTATTATCTTTCAACGCCCCTTGGTTGAAAATGAGACCATCCGAAATCGCCCAAGATGAAATTCAAAAATGTCAATCCTGATTATCTGGTGTTGCTTATCTGACAAATTCTAATTTGTTATGAGTGTTTTCACCTCAAAAGAAAATAGGCCGTTTTTATTGTAAAGAAAGAAAAGGAAGGAAAAGGGCATGCTACACAGAAAAAGTATAATAATAAAGAAAGTAGGAGAAATACAGAGAGGGGATGAACGTGCGGAATCGATAACGGTGATATGTTTGAAATACGCTAGACTTAGCGCAGGATGGCGTCGTCAGTTATGTTATTAGCTGGCTTCATAGGGGGGTTTCGGGTCTTCCAACATAATAACCCACTCAGCCAGCCAGACCCCGTTGGAGACGATCAAACTCCAACACGCCACCCTTGTGCAACGCCAACAAAAACGTTTAAAATACGTCAACACGATCCTCGAACTCTTTATATCTGAATGGCCAATTCTACAGCCAATCATTGATAAGAGTAATTGTTATAAACAGGATCGCGCGACTCAGACATTTTCTATTTTTAAATCGAACATATATACAGGAAGTTAACGAAAAAAATGTTCTACTAGTTTATTAGTTAATTAAAATTATTTCTATCAGTTTATAAAACCAAACCAAACAAAAATATTAAACTACAAATATTCGCTTAAAAGTATATATATATATATATTATATTATAATATACTAATGATTTGAAGGCAATTACAATGCGTATAAAAATAAAAACAAAAATATGTTATTTTTGTCTTATCGATTTCAAAGTAGAAACTTCATCTTCAGAGGTGTATATCAGTATATCTGATATACACCTCTGAAGGTGAAGTTTCTACTTTGAAATCGATAAGACAAAAATAACATCTTTTTGTTTTCATTTTTTATACGCATTGTAATTGCCTTCAAATCATTAGTATATTATAACATACTTAACAATGCTTCAAGCAAATTACCAATTACTTTTATATATATATATATTATATATATATATATATATATATATATATATATATATATACACGTACATATATCTATACATACATACGTACACAACACACACACACATAAATATATATATATATATATATATATATATTATATATACATACGTACATACATATATGTATACATACATACACACACATACACACGAATATATATGTGTGCGGGTGTGTGCGTGTGAGTGTGTGTGTATCCATCATCATCCTGTCGTACTGGCAGCGCGATTATCCATGACAATCTCTCGCCATCCTTCCCTATCACTCATTGCCCCTGGGAGGTCTTCTGCACAGCTGATCTATGTACGTCTTTTTCTGGGCGACCCATGGCGCACCCATGTGTTGGCTTCCACAGAAGTACGTCACTTATGAGTTCATCCTTGCTATTCCAGCGTGCCTGGTTCGCCTCACACGGATTTTTTGTGTGATATGGGGCAAGTGGCCATACAGCTGTTTTTTTCGTGGGGTGTTGTTTTCACGTCTTGTTTAATATTGCACGCAGCATTTTCGTGCTAGTCCCATCTAGCTTATTCACCAGGCGCCTCCTTAGAGTCCAGGTAGTGCAGCCATACAGTAACACTGATACAGCTTCAGCTTGTAAGAATGTTCGCTTTAATTTTTCAGCGTGATCAGATTTCCATATCACTGACAATTTGTTTGAAGCAGCCCATGCCTTTCCTCTGCGTGTATTGACGACGCTTTCTGTTGATGAGATATTACTAACGAGGTACGTGAATTGTTTCATCGATTTCAGGAGTTTACCATTGAGTGTTGATATGTCTCCTTCATTTCTAAAACACATGGATTATCTATTTATCTATACATATATAAAGCGCAGTTGTGTGTATGTATGTCCAAATGTACTCTATACATATATAAAGGGCAGTTGTGTGTATGTATGTCCGAATGTAATCTATACATATATAAAGGGCAGTTGTGTGAATCTGTATGTCCGGAGGAAACTTCGAAAATAAAACAATTAACGACAAAGTAAATATATATACACATTAAATATCACCAGGGCTTGGTTTTTGAGCAAAAATAATGAAGATTTGATTTATATTCGTGAAGATAATTAAAAAATTTAATTTAAATGATAACATAATTTTTTTTGCATTTAGTATTTTAAATAGGAGTCATTAATTTTTTCCTTTTAGAGTGGCTGGATCAAGGCAAGGTCTTTTTTAGATAGGGATTTTAATGGGGTCTCCTGCGAGGATCCAACCCATGATTCAACAATAATGGATCTGCGAGACTACCTTTTTTACCCCCTCCTGTGCCTAGGCGACGCCGGGTAGCCGCTTCTAGTATATAATAAATATATTATATTAGAAATACGATTAAATAACTCACAAGAGTTGGTGTGCCATTAAACAAAATGTCCACCCAACCAACCAACCAATCTAACAACATACTTAATTTCCCCCTAAAACACCTTTGAGATTAACATTTCCTTGGATGATGTATGGGTAGGCGTGGTCCACATGAATGGCCGACCAGAAGCCCTTATTAAACATCCTGTGACTTTTTTCTTAGGGGGTTGGCTGGAGAAACAAGTCTACTCTACGAAATCAGCGACTTTGGAGGAACTTATAGGACGAAGACGAGAAAGTATTTTTCCATTCCATATGTCGGCTGTCCGCAACGAGTGACCTCAATTTTTTCCCGGAAATGGGTATCAATGGAAAAGGGTGTGTACTTCCGGTTGAGGGCATTTCTAATAGGAATATGTAAATTATTTGGCAATACTGAAAATTAAATTGAAGATATATTTATCTGGCATTGGTAAATCTATGTTGGCTTTTGTCATAAATCGTCTACGCAGTATTTATTGTTGTTATCAAAATACAATTATCTTAATTGAAACCTGTTCTGATAAAGTTTTGGAGTTTTATCTAAAATTCTATATGTGCACCAGCATTGGGTTAGGGTTAGTGTTAGGCTACGTCGGGAGCTTCCGTAATCTAATGCTATTTATATGTAAAATGCGATTCTAATGGTATTCCGCCCTGTCGGCTGGGGCGTTAGAATGCACCGACTGCACCTCTGCAGAGGGGTAAGACTCCCCCAATGGGGCCACCTGTTGGCCGTGGGTGGCGACCCGTGGTGCTTAAGGATAGAGCCCAGGTGGATGAGCAGTTCATGACATGCAATACTCCACTTTGGCCCTATCTTGGGCTAGACGGGCGGCCTGAGAGACCCCCTCCGATCAATCGGCTGGTCACGTCAAGCCCTAGCATCTATATGATTTTCCCAACCCTATTGCCCTTATGGCAAGCCCCAAGCCCTTTTTATCATATGGGTGCTAGAAGGCGGCGGCTGCGGGTCTACATGTCCTGGGGATGACGTTAAACTCTATCTGATGGTGAGGTTCCAGTTTTGGAGGTTTGGGGAATGTGAGCACCCCTTCATCACCATTGCTCCATGCTCCACTCTGACCCGGAGTGGTAGTACCTATTAGGGTCCCATCTATGGGTTAAATAGAAAAATGTATTTATAAAAAAAATTGTATTATCCATTAAGAATTGATTTATTTGAAAACTTTATCGGCATTAAATGACCCGCTGAGGTTGATATGCCGTAAAACCAAACCAAACCAAACCAAAATCTAATGGTATTATCTCTTGTGCGCTATTCTGCATTTTTACTCATAGTTAAAAGTTGAAATGCTGTCGTCGGATTATGGATTCGGATGATTGAGTCTCGAAGGTGAACTCAATCTTACAACTTGAAATTGTCGACCTGGGTCAATTTTTAAACAAAAGGCGCCAAGATTCAGGGGAACTTTTGGAAAGTTAAAATGATGCTCTTTTTTCGATTAAATCCTACTTAACAGATCTAAATTCCCCCACCGTATGTCACCCCGCTGAAAGAAAAAAACCCTAAAAAAATCAATGAATTAACCGAATTTAATGAAATTTTCAGTGTTGATACATTAATGAATAAAATATATAATACACCAGTTATTTTATTTAAAAACTTTAAAAGATTTTCAGGTCAATTAACTTTGAACCACGTATGATTGGGAATCTATGTTACACCTCAAAGATATGTGGTTCAAAATTAACTGACCTGAGAAATGTAAGAGTTTTCAAATAAAATAACTGATTTATTTATTATATGGTTTATTCATTAATATATCAACACTGAAAATTTGGATTTTTTAGTATTTTTTTTCTTTCGGCAGGGTGACATATGAAGGTGGAATTTATGTCCGTTAAGTAAAATTTAACCCTTTTTTCTATTATAAAAAGATTGTCCACAGAAATTGTGAAATTGTTGTGATTGAATTACTCAATTAACAACATTGAAAATCCCGAAAATGTTTGTTACCTTTTTGCATAGGAATATAAATAATACAGTCAACGCGCAGTTCTCCAACAGTATGACTAGCTACTCGATTAGTAATAATTCGACTACGAATACTACTACGTAACTCAACTACGAATAATCTCACGTATTCGTATCTTCATATATGTTCCATTGGACGAGTCCAACTATCTTGTAGGGTAGATATCTTCCCTTTACAACAGAAATGCTATCATGAGGGGGTTAAAATTGACTTTGAATTGTGTCATTTTTGAAAAATGTTTTCATAAGATTGACGTCAACGTGATGTCCTAATTTGGTCAAAAAAGATTCTCCAGCCAACCTAAATAAATGTGAAATCGATTATCTCAATAGGTTGCCACTTTTATAAAAAAAGGTATCTTCAGCCCCCCCCCCAATTTGGCCAAAATTGACCCAAATTACTGGGTAATGATGACATGTCACTGGACAGTTCCATCTTTGTATATATAGTGTGCCCGAGGTATATGATTAAAATGAATTTTGTTGAAAAGACTTCTAGTTGATTATGGTTGGGAAAGTAGCAATGGACCTATGCCCAGGCCCTCCCCTCTATCTCCCCCTCCCCCTCTCTCTCCCCTCCCACTCTCTCTCTATCTATCTAGCTAGCTAGCTAGCTCACTCTGTTCATAAAAACAAGTGTAATCCAAATGTACGGTCTCTAGATCGCTGGGAATACAGGGAAACTGTTCGTGCGGATATTATGCTCACACGTTCAGTTTTGTGTATGTAATTTTCCAATTATTATACATTGAGCTATCCACATGGCTTATACCATTTTTTAATATATCTATATTAAACAGGTCCTGCTTAGAATAATTCCCATGAGCAACTTATCGTGTTATATATATATATATATATATATATATATATATATATATATATATATATATATATATATATAATTCTAATTTATCTTATCTTATTCTTATATTATTTCTAAAACTCTGATGGCGTGATAAAAGTCTGATAATACAATTTGTAGATAAAAGATATATTACAACCTGGAGAAAAATATTGAAAAAAAGAACAGACAAAACATCCGTACTATCTGAAAATAATCAACCAGTATCACAATGAATTGTCAAAAGAAAAAAATACTGAAAGAGTTGTTTTAGTCAATATGTAAAAGTGCCCAATACATTAGGTAGAGCAGAATTATAACCCTAAAAGAACCAAAAACTACCTACACAATTTTTCAACTACCGGATCTTCAGGATTATTCTGAAGATCCGTTTGGAGAAACCTGGCTAGGTAATTTCTGACTATTTTAGGTTTTATACACACACACACACACACACACACACACACACACACACACATATATATATATATATATATATATATATATATATATATATATTTCTAAACTCAACCGGTGTGATCCCCTCCTACAAATAAGTCAATTTTCAGAATAAAAAATATTACAAACTGAAATTTGCAGGAAAAAGAAAAAAAAAAAAAGAAAAAAAGAAAGGACTAACACGGCTGAACTTGCTGAAAATAATTATCAGTATCGTATGTAGCGACAAAAAAAAAAAAAAAAAAAAAAAAAAAAAAAACAGAGCATAATTATGAGGAACTAACTGAGTCAGACACTAGCTACCTAGGTTTCATCCGAATGGTTCTTCAGGATAATTCTGACTGAAAGAGGTTGTTACAAACGTCTTTTATTATGGGATATTTATATGCACGCACGTGTGTGTAATACGTGTATTGGTGTTAGGGATAGGGAGACCACGTCTGTGCTTTAAGGATGTCTGTAAGAGAAGCATGAAGACATGCCACATTAACACCAACACATGGGAGGCTTGTGCAGAAGACCGTACGACCTGGTGCCTCCTCGTCAAACAAGGAACGAAAAGGAGTGAAAAAAGAGAGGAAAGAAGCCGTTAGGGAAAAGAGAGCCAAAAGGAAGGAGAGACAACAGAAACTTCAGCAATCATCACTGTTTGTTTGCAGTCACTGCTCCAGAGACTGTCATTCAAGAATTGGTATGTTCGGCAAATCCCGCAGTTGCAGATAAAAAAACAATGGACACTACGCCATCGTCTTCAGTAGACGGAAGGATGCCAATATCTAACAGTATCGGTGTTATATGAAGACGGATCAATATCATTCCGTACTACAACAATGTTAAAAGAAGAGTTAAGTTTGAATAGAATATAAACATACCTCAAAAAACACTCAGGGGGATTCCCCTTTCTAAAGAACTATAAAAGATTCCATCTTAAAGCAACGAGCAAATGCAAAAATAATTAGAATATGTGAACAGCAAAAAAAAAAAAAAAGACCCAGCAAAATCAAAAAAACTCCCATCGGAATATATACTTTGTAAATCTTCTTCCGTTTTCGTTGCAGAACATTTTCAAAAATAGAAGCGCCATTGGCTTGAATGAAATTAGAGGGAGAATACGAAACAGTTCACATCAGAGCCGAAAACACCAACGGCACGGTTGTTTATATTAAAGAAAACAAATATTGAACGTAAAATGGAAACACGAATAATACTATTATCTGACAGGATCATGACAAGGTTGACAACAGGAGTAAGAGTTTTGTGTCTGGTTTGTTGGATTTAACGGCATGTCAGCCCTTGTTTGTTTATTTTGTGCCGAAGACATTTTTTATACAATCTCAATGGCTACTAAGTTTTTGGACCATATGACCTTTAGGCACCCCTTTTTCAATCCCGATTCATAGTAACTTGACATTGAATTGTGTCATTTTTGCAAAAATGTTTTCATAAGATTGACGTCAACGTGATGTCCTAATTTGGTCAAAAAAGAATCTCCAACCAATCTAAGTAAATGTGAAATCGATTATCTCAAAAAGTTGCCGTTGTTTGTTAGGGGTTAGGGTTAGAGGTTAGGGTTAGGGGTTAGTTTTATAATTTAAAAAAAACTTAAAAATCGTCGGTTAACAATTAACCGGATTTTGACGGTGTAAATGGAAAAAATGTTCCTATGAATCGGGATCGAAAAAGGGGTGCCTAAAGTTCATATGGTCCAAATTTTTTTTTAAAACGCAACTTTTTTAAATACGTTTTAAATACACAGCTCCAACGTTACGGCATGTCAACCCGTGCTGGTTTATTTTGTGCCGATGACATTTTTTTTAAAACTCAAATGTTTTAAACACATTTTAAATACGCGCCTCTAACTTTACGCCTCTATTTCGGCAGATTATAAAAAGGTAATAGTGCTATCACATCTTCCCGAACGACTTCAGTGACATTATTAAAGAAATTACTGTTACCATCAGGTGAGCCAACCAATGCGTAATAAGTAATTGAGAGTTACCTCCCCTAATTATGATTACCTCCCCTGTTGAGAACTCTCTAGTGAATACTAAACTCTCAATGAATGTACCAACTATTCTAAGTAGAATACAGCTTTCCAAAGTCTATCGGTGTTATTGTTTGTCATTATACAATGCTTTTGTGTTTTTTGTAGAGCATCATTATAGCGATTGCAATTTCTGTTGGAAGGACCAAAGCTTGGTTGACTGGTTGGTTGGTTGCATTTTACGGCATGTCAAGACCATTGGGTTATTTTATGCCGAAGCCTTTTTTTTGTTTTATTCTTTCTTGATGGATACTCAATTTAAAAAAAAAACTGATTGTTAAACACATTTTCTGTTTAACCCATAGATGGGACTCTAACAGGTACCACCACTCCAGGTCAGAGTGGACCTGGGAGTAATGGTGGTAAAGGGGTACTCCACATTCCCAAGAGCACCAGGATTGGAGATCCCCATCAGAAAGAGTTTAGTGTCATATCCAGGACAATAAGACCCTCAGCCCCCGCCTTCTAGCTCATATATGACAAAACGGGTTTGGAGGTTTGAAATAAGGGCAATAGGGCCGGGACAATCATATAGATGCTTGGGCTTGACGTGACCAGCCGATTAATCAGAGGGGACCTCTCCGACCACCCGTCTAGCCTAAGTAAGGTTGAAAGTGATGTGTTTCAGGCCATAGCCTGCTCAGCCACCACTATCCTGTCCTTAAGCATCACGGGTCACCGCCCACGGCCAACAGGTGGGCCCTTTTAGCGGGGAGGGGGTCTTATCCGCTGTAGAGGTTCAGTCGGGTGTATCCTAACGCTCCAGTAGACAAAGCGGACGTCCTATTATTCGTAACCGAGTTATTACTAATCGAGTAGCTAGTCATACTGTTGGAGAACAGCGCGTTGACTCAATTGCTGTACAAGAAAGTAAGGTCCAAAGTGAAGTGTTGCATGTCATAGATTGCTCAGACACTGAGATTCTGTCCTTAAGCATCACAGGTAACCTCCCACTGCCAACAGATGGACCACCGCCTTGTAGCACCCATATGATAAAAAGGGTTGAGGATTGCCATTAGGGCAATAGAGTTGGGACAATCATATAGTTGCTAGGGCTTGACGTGACCAGCCGATTGATCGGAGGGGGCCTCTCCGACCACCCGTCTAGCCCCCAAAAGGGCCAAAGTGGAGTATTGCAAGTCATTGAGAGCTCAACCACCTGGGTTCTATCCTTAAGCATCACGGGTCGTAACTCACGGCCAAGAGGTGGTCCCATTAGGGGGAGTCTTACCCCTCGGCTGAGGTGCAGTCAGTGCATTCTAACGCCTCAGCCTACAGGGCCTAGAGTTGACTGAATTTGCTCGCTAGCTAGATCCATGCATTTGACTCTACTGGATTCAAGATGTAGTAAATATACTGGCTGGCGTAGAGTTTATTAATAGATTGAGTGGGCCGACTGGCGAGATCCGTCTATTCATATTCAAACAAAAAGGAAAAAGATTGAGGAGCTATAAACATGGCAATTTCTAATTGACTGGTGAATGGGTTAATCACAGACACCATTATGTTGTAATAAAGTAGAACGCACTAGGTCATCTGCTGATCCTAATATATATATATATATATATATATATATATATATATATATATATATATCACCAATTCTTCTCCTTCTAGTCTCCACATTAATATAATTTAAAAAAATACTGGAATACATCACCTCTGATGATGGCACTTCGAAGTGCCGAAAGTACTCGGGAACTGAACTTTGGTGGACTTATCCACCAATTCCACCCAAACATTAAAAAGTTGGCCAGGCAATTAGAAAAGATCAAAAATAAAATTATTAAACAGGAGATGTGCCTTTTGTTTAATTCTACACACACACACACACACACACACACACACACATATATATATATATATATATATATATATATATATATATATATATATATAGAGAGAGAGAGAGAGAGAGAGAGAGAGAGACAGAATATGGTTTTCTATTAAAGAGAACTCAATATCATTGATAAAGCATTATATATATATATATATATATATATATATATATATATATATATATATCTCACTTTGTTTACAAAGTTTGAGAACTCTTAGTGAATTCATTTCCGCTTAGAAATGTAGCGATTAGATAGTCTGCTATACTTGGCAGCTGATTGTGGCCGTATGGGTAAGAAGGTTCGGCGAGCGTAAGTTCGTTCGGGTCTCGAACCCGGCCAGAGGCAGCTACTAAAATGGTATGACTGCACTGATGAGAGGTGATACCTCGAAACACGTGTCTGTAGTTTACTCTATTATATATATATATATATATATATATATATGTATGTATGTGTGTGAGTGTCTGTGTGTTGGCTGTCAACTCGTGCACTAGTAAAACCATTTCTTATTATTTTCTCCTTTTTTGTCATACTTGAGTGCCAGTATCATTTGGCACTCTATCCTTGTGTTTTCTCAGATGACTCGCCAGGCCAGCCCTGGAGAGACATACTCTTCCACATAGACTACATGTTGGAATTCTCCACTTTGAATGTTGCTGGGCTGAAAATTACCCAATCTAATAGTCCGCTTCAATTTTTGGTGTTTAATTCGGTTGGACTCAAATTCTTCCACAGACAGGTAGATGGTGGCTCTCCAGCCAGGTCTATTACAAGCTAGCTTCTCCCAGTCCTCCACAGTACTAGCAGTGTCCTTCAGAGTGTCCTTGAGGCAGTCCTTAAACCTCAATTTGGGTTTGCACAGACGACGTTTGCCAGTTAAGATTTCCCCGTAAAATAGTTGTTTTGGGATTCGGCAATCATTCATGTGAACTAGATGACCAGACCAGCGAAGACGAGATCCAAGAATGTCTATGTATGATTCTATGTGGATATGCGTATATATGGATTATATGTATTTATATATTGTTTAAATCTTCTTACTTTTCTAACATTAATCTTCCGTATGAAATACGTCATATCTTTGTTAACTTTTCGTTCTGCGCCTATTCACGTTCATGCATGTGTCATCATATGATCTTCACCTTCCATTTTTGCACATGCTATGATCACGTCCTTGGCTTTCGTAAACTAACGCGCATATAAAAATTAATGGTTAATAACATCATATTCACACATTCACTGTACACTTGACATCTTTCATTTTGTCCCTCACAAAAACATTACTTAACAGTGTCCTCAAGATGGTACAATATACCGAAATGCTTAAGTATTGACACATAAAATTGTTTCCCCTAATCATAACATCCTGTGTTTGTTATATTTTAAAAATATTTTCTTCTCATATATATATATATATATATATATATATATATATATGCATAATGGACGATTCCCGAAAGACATCCTTTATGCAGAGCTTTCGTCTGGTAAAAGACAGGTTGGTCGCCCCCAGCTGCAATTCAAGGATGTCTGTAAGAATGATCTCAGGTGCTTTGGCTTTGCCCCTGCCAACTGGGAAAATTTGGCCCAGGACCGCCCTCGGTGGCGGCAGAATCTCTGTAGAGGACTGTTCGTGTCAGAAGTCACCCTGACACGACACCATGAAGTTAAGAGGTCCAAAAGAAAGCAGCGGCAACAAAGCACCGACACATCAACATCTTCAGGGACAGCCTTCAAATGCGACATATTTGGTCGAGAATGTTTTTCAAACATCGGACTTCGCAGTCACAGGAGGTGCTGTAACTTCAGGGGTACACAAAATTTATTATAGTCTTCCGAGACTGAAATACCAATACACCCAAATAACTTTATGCACGTAAATTAGTCCGCCATCTAGTTTATTCTTTAATTGCTTCGTTAGGGTCCAGGTGGTGCAGCCGTATAGCAGCACTTATATTGGCAATATCTAATGTTAAATGGTCTAGTATGTGTCAATGTGTTCATCTTGTC
The DNA here is from genome assembly GCA_023376005.1 of Doryteuthis pealeii. Taxonomy (NCBI): domain Eukaryota; kingdom Metazoa; phylum Mollusca; class Cephalopoda; order Myopsida; family Loliginidae; genus Doryteuthis; species Doryteuthis pealeii. Next base: position 73,399,424 of record CM042170.1, on the reverse strand, counting down.
TTTCCTTCCGTTATGTTCTGTGTTAATATATCACGGATATATTAATACTAATATTTGTTCTTGGTGAGTGGGGACTAAGCTAAATTTATTTCTTAGTACCAATCAACCAACCAACAACCAATTGGGTGTTTTAATGTGTATTTTTACATTTCAAAACCTTATCTTCTCCAATGAAGTTGATATCTGTGAATGAATGAGAATTAAAGGATTATTTTTAAAAAAAGAGATTAAAAAAAGAGATTAAAAAAAAGAGATTAAAAAAAGAGATTAAAAAAAAGAGTCTCATGTTTCAGCAAATAAACAGGTATTGCAAAGTTCTATAAAGAATTATCCTCCCTATGCAGACAGATTCCCAAACACAATGTCCTGATCATTGGGGTGACATGAATGTGCAGATAGGCAAAAATGAGAACAATAAATACTGCCTAATTTAACTTCCCAAATAGAAACAGCGAACTTCTTGCAGAGTTCTCTCTTGAGAACAGGCTTGTATGCTTAAATACAAAATACCAAAAAAGAAAAGGCAAACTATGGACCTACACATACCCAAACAATACAAAAGTCCAATTAGACTATACCCTAATAAATTTAAAATAAAAAAAATCACCCAATTGGAAGAGCATATGTTAAGGGGTCTTCACTTGATTTTTTTAATAATAGATTAATATCTTTGGTATTATTTGGATTGTTCGGACTATTGTCCTCATCTTCATTGTTATCTGTACAACGCTTCGGCCGATGTGCTCACATAAATTAGTTGATAAAAGAGTAAGGTTAAAACAGTTCTACGTGACAGTTATCTCTAGACTGCAGGTTCAATCCTGGTCCGGGCAGCAGTAACATAGAATAATAATTAACTAGCTATGGTTTGCGGAATGAGAGCAAGATACCCCCTGGACTGTATAAAGGGTTAGGTTCAAAGTTCCATGATGGCTCCCTATTACAAGAAGGTTCTCGAGTTAGAAAAGAAGGTTCCCGAATCCGAGAAAGTTCCTGAGTCCGGAGCGCACATCGGCTGAAATATTGTACAGATAACAATGAAGATGAAGACAATAGTCCGAATAATACTAATTATCAAGTATCATCTCCAAAATTCTGAGAAATTAATATCTTTTTTTATGAATCGATTTTAAATATTTTTAACGATTATTAAAGTGCATTCAACACCAGGAAGAAATGTCATTGATCTAGATGTGATTCGTAAACATCACCAAAAAAAAAAAATCCCCCCAAAACTACGTTCACGTCGTAATTACAATGTCAGTTAGACAATACAACTGAGCGTATCAGTGAGGAAAATTAAACCTGAAAGAAAAAAAAGAAAAGAAAAAGGAAGTACGTTTCAAAGCGATGACTCGCGCATGCGCTGAAGGTCTGAGCGTCGTTTAAACACAGAGGCAGATATATACAAGCGGCTTTTAATCACAAGGCAAAACTAATATTTGCTGTGAGTCTCAATCAATGAATGATAATCAAATGTTCCGCCAGAAGATATTGTCTGCGGAACAGTCCATTCCTGTCATGAGACGCTGACAACACGCGTCAAAGAAATAGAGAGAGAGAGAGAGAGAGAGAGAGAGAGAGAGAGAGAGAGAGAGAGAGAGAGTGGTGGAATAAGAGGCGGAGAAAGAAAGAGAAATTGGACCTGACAACGCGCGGAGATCACAGTAACGGCTGGACAAGAAGAAGATTAAAATGGACGAAGAGAGAAAAGCAATATATATACATTTACCAAACCCTCCGCACGAGCAGGATGTGACACAAGGTCAATTTCTTAAGCGGAGTCCAGCAGGTTTGAATTCAGAGTTTTCCTTCTCCTAGGCCGGTTGCCTAACCAAGGTTAAAGAGCCCAGTCTGCCCTACTATTTACCCATAGCTGGAGGGAGAATAGGATTCATACCTTTCCCAGCACTAAATGAAATTACCACGTCCAGGATTTGAACTCGGGGCGACGAGTCCATTTCCCATGACTTTAACCATTACACCATGCGCTTCCTACTAAAATAAGAAAATATAATATAAGAAAAGCAATATATATATATATATATATATATATATATATATATATAATAATATATATATGTATATATATATATATATATATATATATATATATATATATATATATATATATATTATATATATATATATATATATATATATATATATATATATATATAATATACAGATAAGCAATATATATATATATATATATATATATATAGTATATATATATATATATATATAAAATCCAAAAAATCCGGAGAAGAAATCTTCTTTACGACATTTTTTACGATGTTTTTTAAAACGTGTCGCAGTTAATATATATTGAATTAGTTAAATAATTAAGTAGATAAAACAGGTTCTCTTGGATCTTCATATTTATATATAAGTAATTTAGGAAAATAGAATTTTAAAAAAATAAGGAAAATAGGAAGATAGGATGAAGAAATAAATAAGTTGTAAGGATGGTTTCAAGTTCAACATACTTTGGATTCAAATAACTCCGACAAAGGTTAATAGACAAACATTTAATAAACACAGCACATGGATAACAGTTGGTATAACGTTCAAGGTAAAGAGTACACATAAAAAGAGGTACACAAATAAAGATAGACACATTCATGAATGATACAAATATACAATAAAAGGGTACAGACATGAGACTAGCGATAGTCCATGCTGTAAAGAACTTACAGTAATGTAAGGGGGAGCCCCACGAGAGAGTTTAGATAGAATCTACCCCATGTGGCTCGTAGTTGCTGAAACTATAAAGAGGCCGAAAGGATTTGAAACCGGCGCTTAAATACTGGTGCCCTAGCGGGCATCATCAAACTAAAAAGGGCAGACAACTCCACCAGGCGAATACAAACAAACGCTACAAAGTAAATAAATAAAATCCAAGTGAATTGGGGTGGTGCCTTAGTTGAAATCTGGAATTGATTGATTTAACAGGAAATCCTAAAATTATTGACAGCAATTACAAACTGGGCAAATTCTCATGTTTATGACCCACATATTATGATTTTTATGATCACTGGATAAAAATCTGATTTTCAAATGCCTTAAAAGTAATAAAGAATTCATCATTCGCATTTGATGATTTGGGAGAGTTAGATACCTTGTCTAAGCTTCCTGAAATAGACTATAAGGCAAAAAAATTAAATCTTCTGTTATTCTTTTATTAATATATATATATATATATATATATATATGAAAAGTTTTTTTTAATACCCATCCCCTTCCGTTTAAATTGATTCGTCTTGTTGCCAACATCTCAAAATCCGCTACATTTGGATAGTTTACCAACAAAAAGGTATACATAGCGACATGACCGACATATATATGGCGCGAATGCCCACATTGGTGAATAATGTAACGACTTTCGTTCTTTTTTGCAGTATTAGGGTTTTTTGTTTGTGAACTGATTTGACATTCTTCTCCGACCCAAACAACTACGGAGTGAATGAGCTCTGATGATGATTTTTGTAAAATCGAAATATCGATCAGTATCAGCTATGATTATATTATAAATTGTTTTCTCTTGAATAGCATTGTGTGATGTTTTCATTCCACCTTTTCATACTCATATTGTCGGATTCATTTCCTTTCTTTTAACTTATATATATATATATATATATATATATATATATATATACGTGTAATCGACTGCAATTAATCAATATCTTGATTAATCCAGTGGATTTAACCCTGATGATCCTTATGGTGAAACTTGAGTAGGTTATTACTTGTACCTGTATTACAATATATATATATGTATATATATATATATATGTGTGTGTGTGTGTGTGCGTGTGTGTGTGTATGTATGTATGTGTATAAAGATTGATAGAGAGGGAGGGGGAGCTATGCACAGACAGCGGCAGAATAAGAGATAGAGGAAAACAAAATGTGAGAGAAACGAAATTGTAGAGGGGTGAACTAAATAGAGAGAGAGAGAGAGAGAGAGAGAGAGAGAGAGAGAGAGAGAGGGGAAGAGAGAGATAATGAAAGACTAAGAGTGAGGCAAAACAAGTGAATGTCTCTGTATATGAGAATAAGAGGGAGAGAATGAGAGAGAGAGATGAGAGAGAGAAAAAGAGAGAAAGAGAGTGAAAGAATGAAAGAGTAAGAGAGTGGAAAAGCAAAAAGTGAATGTCTCTGTGTATATGAGACCAAAAGATATATATATATATATATATATATATATATATATATATATATTAGACATGTTCTGTTAAACGCCACAGACAATTCAAGTCTGAGGAGTTTTTTTATGGTCCTTTCAATTTTTCTAGCGATCTTTTTCGTGTTTGGGTGGAGAAGTTGTAATAGTCCACCAAATCCTTGTTTTTTTCGAGCGCTTTCGGCTGGTTTATCAGCCATCATCAGGTGGGGAAACGATGTTAAGTTTTCAAGTGCCTCGTTTTATAGAAGAACGAGTAGTAGCTTAAGAGTGGTGGTGGTAGTTAGTACGAAACAATGGATTAATGGGTTTTTTGAGGGGGATACAGAATTGTGAGGAAGGGAGGGGGAATGGTTAGAGTGGGATTTTTTATAAGCATTGGAGGACGTGTTTACTGGTTTGAAAGTTTATTTTGTTTAAGGTAGGTTTTTTTAATTTTGATATAGAGTGCTTCCATTATTTGCATATATATATATATATATATAATATATATATATATTATATATATATATATAGAGAGAGAGAGAGAGAACAAACCAACGAATAAGAGAGGAACAGAGAGTACCGTGAGCATATATATATACGCATACACACACAGGAATATATATATATGTGTGTGTGTGTGTTTGCGTGTG
>CM042170.1:73317103-73392103 GCA_023376005.1 Doryteuthis pealeii | reverse complement strand
CATGCACCAGTGGTGTCTCTGTCTGTTTGGACTTGGGGAGGGGGCAAGCCCTCCCCAACTAAAAGGCTGACCACGAGGGTCATGCACGAAGTAAGTGATAACCTTTCGAGGTAACTTTCATCTCTTCGTTTAACCAAGAACTCTTTCTTCTTTGTTTAGGACTTTCGTTCTGTTTTGTATTTGTATTTTATGTTAAATGTGCTCAGACAATAAAGTCTGTATTTTGTTATATACATCTTTGTTAGATTCTGTAACATCTATTAATAATGGAGATTCACTTCCGGTTTTTGTCTGTAACAAAAACTGCGTCACTGCTTACGTCACATTACCCAACACATAATCCAACGTCATAACATAGAATAAATATACTCAAAATGTGAGCATCCAACGTTAGACAATCCTCATTGTTTCAATAAATAGATGCCCGGTGTTATATATTTATATATACATTGTTTTATTCTAATATAATATTTAAAGTTATTGGAACTGTTTCCATTTCAAATTGTCTTTTTTTCTTTTTTTACTCCTTTAATAAATTTGACGATTTTACATACTTATTGTACACACTCTATGACATTGGATTCTCAGCTCCCATCCCCTCAGGCAATATCTTTCAAAAAATTATTTTTACATCGCCCGGAGGGTGTCTTTTTATTTTGCTAGTATATATTAACCTACGTTCAGAGATTTCTCTGAGGCCTTCTAACGTATTATAAGAAATGGTTTGTGCCACAGAAATTATAACCACACATTCAATCAATGGAAGAGAAAAAATGAGCGTTTTTGAATGACATTTGAATTGGAAATATGTAGAAAAAAGGCTCATAAACGTTCATTGATTGGCGTTCAAATTGAATGTTTCACGACGTGATTGGTAGTTGCGAAAACGAAAGTCATGATGTAATTGGAACACGTGAGATCGAAAGTCAAGACGTGATTGGTACACGAGATGTTGAAAATGTGTGACCTATTCCTTACAGATACCATTGTTTTAAAATACGAGAAAAGTAAGGAGTGTCTGAATTTTGAGAAATGTCGAAGGAAAAAAAAAAAAAAAAAAGAAAAAGATAGAAAAAGAAAAAGAAAACAAAGAAAGAAAACAAAAAGTTAATACATAACTATATATATTATATATATATATATGGTTTGTTGGTTGGTTTTGAAGGCTATCACAATGCAAGTGTAAAGGAAAAAAGAAGGTAATAATGGTGTTGTTTGTTAACCTGTGATTTATTCTTAATATTTCGAGATAGATAATCTCTTCTACATAAGATTACTAGAACTGAAGTTGTTGCTAGTGGCTGTCCATTTGGTTTTGTCTTATGTCTTCCAAACACTGTGTGCGCCTGTGAGTGTGTGTGTGTGGGTGGGTGGGTGTTTGTTACACATACACACACAAACACAAAAAAAACTCCGAAAAACAAAAAACAAAACAAAACAAACAAACAAACAAACACTCCCTCCACACACGCAGAGAGTTTGTAAGACATTAAAACAAAAACAAACGGATAGCCACTAGCAACAACTCCAGTTCCGGAGATCTGATTCAAGCAAATGATAAAACCCTTTATATATATATATATATATATATATATATATGTGTGTGTGTGTGTGTGTGTGTGCGTGTATGTGTACGTATGCGTGTGTGTGCATGTGCGTGCGTGTGTGTTACATTTTGCATTCTGAGTGTCCATTCCTTTATCTCTATATCTTTTTACACTTCCTCCTTTCTCTCTCATTCCTAAGTCCTGAAAAGTGTACCAGGCGTCTTCATTGGCATTACCCCCAGGTCCACTCTGACACAGAATTGTAGTACTTGCTCGGTTCCCACCTATGAATCAAATAGATCTGTTTAAAAAAAGCTGCGTGGTGTAAGAGAGAAAAAAGAAGTTTCAAGAAACAACTACCAAAAAAAAACATAACCGTAAACGTTTCTTTCTTTCTTTCTTTCTTTCTTTCTTTCACCATCTTCTTATTTTCTTTCTTTCTTCTTTCTTTCTTTCTTTCTTTTCGACATTTTTTTGTTTTTCTTTCTTTTCTTTCTTTCTTCTTTCTTTCTTTCTTTCTTCCCTAATTTTTTTCTTTTCTTTCTTTCTTTCTTTCTTTTCTTTCTTTCTAACTTTTCTTTCTTTCTTTTTGACATTTATTTGTTTTTCTTTCTTTCTTTCTTTTTTTCTTTCCTATTTTCTTTCTTTCTTTCTTTCTTTCTTTCTTTCTTTCCTAATTTTTTTCTTTTCTTTCTTTCTTTCTTTCTTTCTTTCTTCTTCTTTTTTTTCTTTCTTTCTTTCTTTCTTTCGACATTTATTTTTTCTTTCTTTCTTTCTTTCTTTCTTTCTTTCTTCCCTAATTTTTTTTCTTTCTTCTTTCTTTCTTTTCTTTCTTTCTTTCTTTCTTTCTTTCTTTCCCTAACTTTTTTCTTTCTTTCTTTCTTTCTTTTTGACATTTATTTGTTTTTCTTTCTTTCTTTCTTTCTTTCCTATTTTTTTTCTCTCTTTCTTTCTTTCTTTCTTTCTTTCTTTCTTTTTCTTTCTTTCTTTTTCCTAACTTTTTCTTTCTTTCTTTTTGACATTTATTTGTTTCTTTCTTTCTTTTCTTTCTTTCTTTCTTTCTTTCCTTTTCTTTCTTTTTCTTTCTTTTCTTTCTTTTCCCATCTTCTTATTTTTCTTTCTTTCTTCTTCTTTCTTTTCGACATTTTTTTGTTTTCTTTCTTTTCTTTCTTTCTTTCTTTCTTTCTTTCTTTCTTCTTCTTCCCTAATTTTTTTTCTTTCTTTTCTTTCTTTCTTTCTTTCCTAACTTTTTTCTTTCTTTCTTTCTTTCTTTTTTGACTTTTGTTTTCTTTCTTTCTTTCCTATTTTTTCTTTTCTTTCTTTCTTTTTTTCCTAATTTGTCTTTCTTTCTTTTCTTTCTTTCTTTCTTTCTTTTCCCTAATTTTTTTTCTTTCTTTCTTCTTCTTTTCGACATTTATTTTTTTTCTTTCTTTCTTTTTTCTTTCTTTCTTCCCTAATTTTTTTTCTTCTTCTTTCTTTCTTTCTTTCTTCTTTCTTTCCTAACTTTTTCTTTCTTTCTTTCTTTCTTTTTGACATTTATTTGTTTCTTTCTTTTCTTTTTTTTCTTTCTATTTTTTCTCTCTTTCTTTCTTTCTTTCTTTCTTTCTTGCTTTCCTAATTTTTGTCTTTCTTTCTTTCTTTCTTTCTTTCTTTCTTTATTTCCCTAATTTTTTTTTCTTTCTTTCTTTCTTTTAGACATTATTTGTTTTTCTTTCTTTCTTTTTCTTTCTTTCTTTCTTTCTTCCTAATTTTTTTTCCTTTCTTTCTTTTCTTTCTTTCTTTCCTAACTTTTTTCTTTCTTCTTTCTTTTTGACATTTATTGTTTTTCTTCCTTCTTCTTCTTTCCTATTTTTTTCTTCTTTCTTTCTTCTTTCTTCCTTTTTTGTCTTTCTTTCTTTCTTTCTTTCTTTTTTCTTCTTTCTTTCTTTCTGACATTTATTTTATTTCTTTCTTTCTTTCTTTCTTTCTTTCTTTCTTTCTTTTCTTTTGACATTTATTTGTTTTCTTTCTTTCTTCTTTCTTTCCTAATTTTCTTTCTTTCTTCTTTCTTTCTTTTCTGACATTTATTTATTATTTTTCTTTCTCTTCTTTTCGTCTTTCTTTTGACATTTATTTGTTTTTTTCTTTCGTTCTTCGTTTCTTCACTTGTCTGTTTTGTTTCTTTCTTTCACAATCTTGTTATTTTTCTTTTTCTTTCTTTCATTCTCTCTTTCTACTAATTTATCCTCGGCACTCCCCATCTCCTCATGTCAATTTTTCTTCTCTTCCCTTCTCTCTTCTATTTCAGTCCATTCTTCTTCAATAATAGAACCGAATAACAAATCTCGCATTCCTTATTCTTCAACTATTTCAATCCTGGTAATCCCCGCATCTATAAGTTTCACTTCCGTTAAGTAGTTTCAGCGTGGGAGAAAAGACATCAGATTGTAAATAAATTCTCATTGAATAATGCTTAGGAAGTTAGACTCGCAAGCTGTTTTTAGTAATTCCACTCTTACATAAATATGGCCTTAGTGTAGTTTAAGAAAATAACTATTCTCCCAGTTGGGCTTCCCATCATGATGTAACGGTTAGCAAGCTAGTCTGATTAACTCCTATATTTTAACATGCATGTGGAATTAAATAATTAAGTTTTCTTAAACAATTATTTTTATAATTGTATATTATGATTTAGGTTTTGAATTGTTTAAACAAAAGAAAATAGAAAGATAGTTTTATAAATATTTTAGAACATAACTGATCCCAAGCCAACAGTTTATGAATTATATAAGTAATACAAATATTCGATATTGGAATTTTTTACATACATCGTAAAATCAGCTGATATCAATTTTGACTAAATGCTGACGTATGCCATAACAAAAGAAGATTGCATAAAAATAAGGTCCCAACATTGAAAGATACCTACCAAAGCGAACTAGTCGGGGAAATTACCAGGGTGTTCCCTTCGTGATGTACTGTGGATCAAGCTACTCTCGCAGATCCATTACTACGAATAGCGACTGATTGATTGATTGATTTTAACGGCATGTCAACCCATCCATGGTTAATTTTATTGCCAAGTGGTGGTTGTGAGAGGATGGTCAAATTTATTGTTTATCTTTTTTCAAGATATTTTCTTGATTTTGACACCATGGTTGTTTGCAGTGTTTTGTTGCTAAGTGGAATTGGAAATCACGTTTAAGGATAAGTTTAGTAGGTAAAGTTCAAGCTTTGTTATAAGCGATAGTTTAAAAACAAAAACAATTTTTCACCAAACAATTTTGAACCATACGACCTTAAGGTGGTTAGGTTGTCGTTAAGGTTACAGGAAGTTATTCAGTTAGTTTTTACGTTTTTTAATTAAAATAACCTAACTATAAAACCCTCTATAATAACTAACAAACAACCGATATTGACGGTATAAATGAAAAAACATCTCCTTCTGAATCGAGATCAAAAAGGGGTGACCTAAAGGTCATATGTCCACAATTTTTCTATTTAACCTATAATGGGACCCTAACTAGAGCTACCACTCACAAATACACAGCAAATACAATAACATAGAGAAAATTTACAGTGAAACGGTCCTAGATGAAGTGTGGTTATAGCATTTTAGCCAAACATTGTATATATTGGTAACATTCGACGAAGCGAAATAAGAGTTATACTAAATAAAACGAAAGAAGACAGTAGCACAGTTGCGGGCGAAAAAACATTCGGCGACATTAATGAAAACTTCTCCGTATAAGCTGGTGGAAATGTAGAGTTCTCGACTTTGCTAAATCTTATCAAAGGTCTCTGTCATATGTTCGTCACATAGCGACGTTGATTTCGGCAATGGACGAGAGACAGGCAGTCGAGTTAACTTATTAGAAGCATTAAGAAGAAGGAGCGTCAAGTGCGATTTTAGACCCCTGGGCTGCTTTCTCTTTGACTATTCGTTCTACCGTGGAGAGTTGATTTGATTTTGTGTGAGGTAGCCTGGGATAATCTCATTCTGAAATGGAATAAGTGAGAAAGACAGTAAAAACAAGAGTATATATACATAGATATACACATAGACAAATAAAAAAGAGCAAAAATGGACAAAAAAATAATAAACAAAATGGAAGGCAGCATGAGAATAGAAAGGCGGGAATATAGGAAAAGCTGGGGTGGGGGTGTATAGTGATGGCGGGAAAAGAAGGGAGCAGAAAATGGTCAGGTAAACGAGGAAGGGAATAAGAAATAACAAAACAAAACGAAAAAAAAACGAAAAAAAAAAAAAACCCGGATGAGTTGGGAAAAGACTAGGGATCCGATTAAATCCCAAAAGGGAAAGTTAATTCAAGGGAAGGAAGAAATAACGAAAAAAGAAGGAAGGAGAAGAAGAAAAAAAAGGGTAAAGAAAGAAAAGAAAGAAAGTAAGGAAGAAAAGGAAGGGATATTATATACACGAAAAAAATAAAGAAAAAAGTCGAAGGACAAATGAAAGAAAGAAGAAAAAAACAGAAGAAAAAAAAGAAGGTGAAAAATGAAAAAGAAAGAGAAAAAAAGGAAGAAAGAAAGAAAGAACAAGAGAAGAAAGCAAAGAAAGAAAATGAAAAGAAAGGAAAGAAGAATGAAGGGAAAAGAAAAAAGTAGAAATAAATAAACAAAGAAAATAAGAAAGAGCAAAAGAAGTAGAATGAATGAATGAAAGAAGGAATAAAGAGAAAAATAGACCATTAAAGAAGGAAATATAATGATAATAAGTGAAAAAGAAATTAAGAATATTGGGAAGGAAGAAGAAAGAAAAACGGAATAAATGGATTAAAAAGCAAATATATTAAAAAAAGAAGAAAAAAATAAAACAAATGAAAAAGGAAAGAAATAAAGAAAGTAAGGGTTAGAGCGGAAGTAAGAGTGGGAGAAGAAAGAAAAAGAAAGAAAAAAACCAAAGAAAATATGAAAGAACGAAGAAAGAAATAATGGACAGAAAAAAGGAGAAACGAAAGAAAGAAAGAACAAATGAAATATAATGAAGAAATAAATAAAATGAAGGGATAAATACATGAAAAAAGAAATAAAGAAAATAAGGAAGAAAAAAAGAAAGAAAAAAAGAAAAAATAATAGAGAGAAAAAAGGAGGGAAAATGAAAAAGAAAGAAGGAAAAAGAAAGGAAGAAATAAATAAAGAAGGATGTAAAGACAGGAAGGAAAAAATAAAAATAAACATAGTTAATGAATAAAGAAGGAAATATAATTTTAAAAAAAAGAAAGAGAAAAGAAATAATTAAGAAATTCATAAAGAAAGAGGAAGAATGAAAGAAGAAAGATACAAACAAACAAAATAAGAAAAAGAACGAAAGAAGAATAAAAGAAAGAAAAGAAAGAAAGAAGCAGAAATAACGCAAGACAGAAAGAAGGAGAAAAAGAATAGATACAAAAAAGAAGGAAATATAACGAAGAAAGAAAATCAAGGAAGAATGAAATGAAGTAAAAAATATAGAAATAAAATCAGAAAAGGGAAATAAAAGAAAAAATAACAGAAGAAGGAAATAAAGAAAGGAAGAAAAGAAAGAAAAGAAAGAATGAAAGAAGTAAATACAAGAAATGAAGAAGGAAAACATAAAGAAAGAATGAAAGAAACGTGGCGAAAAAGAGGAGAATGGAGGGAAGAAAGAAAGAAAGAGAGAGAAAAAAAAACAAAGAATGATAAGTCGAATGAAATAAAGAAAGAAAGATAGAAAGAAGGAAAGTAAATTGAAGGAAATGAAAAGATGAAAAATAAAGAAAGAACAAAAGAAACGTGGAGAAAGGAAAGAAGAATGGAGGGAAGAAAAAAGAAAGAAACAAAAAATAAAGAATGAAAAGGAGAATGAATAAACAAGAGAAAGAAAGAAAGAAAGAATGAAAAAAATGAAGAAGGAAAAATAAAGAAAGAATGAAAAAACATAGAGAAAGGAGAGGACACTGGAGTTAAAAAAAGAAAGAAAGAAGGAAATAAACAATAAAAAAAAACGAAAAGTAGAATGAATAAAGGAAAAATAGAATGAAAGAAAAATGAATGAATGAAGGAAAAAAATGAAAGAAATAAAGAAGGAAAAAACAAAGAAAGAACTAGGTGAATAGATTGAGATATCCCATCATACAGGTAAAAAATATCAAGTACATTTGGTGCAGCTGTCGAGGTAATTTGGTTAAATCGAACTTAACGGACCTAAATTCCACCATCGTATGTCACTAAAAAAAAAAAAAAATCAGGGTATTATCAGAATTTAATGAAATTTTCAGTGTTGATATATTAATGAATAAAATATATATTTTACATTTTTTCAAGTCAGTTAATTTTCAACCAGGTATATTTGAGAATCTGTGTTACCTGAAAGATACGTGGTTCCAAGTTAACTGATTTGAAAAAATGTAACAGTTTTAAAATAAAATAACTGATGAATTATATATTTTATTCATTAATATATCAACACTGAAAATCTCATTAAATTCGGTTAATTCCCTGATTTCTTTTTCGGTGGAGTGACATACGATGGTGGAATTTAGGTCCGTTAAGTTCGGAAATTTGGTTGGCAAAGAGTTAAAGCATTGTATTATTTTTTTCACTACATTTCATTTTTATCACTCTTTATTCTTCTTTTATATATTTTTCTTTCTTTCTTTCATTCTTCTTTCTTTCTTTCCTTTCCTTTCTTTCTTTCTTTCTTTCTTTCTTCTTCTTTCGTTCTTTTTCCCTTTGTTTCATTTTTCTTTTTCCTTCCATTATTCTTTATTTTTTCCCTTTTTATTTTTTTCTTTAATTCCATTTTTTTTTGTTTATTCCATTATTTCTTCTTTCTGTCTGTACTTCCCCCCCAAGCATCACGGTTCATAACCCCCACGGCCATCAGGTGGCACCATTGTGGGGATTTACCCATTTGCAGAGGTGCAGTCGGTGTATTCTACAGCTCCAGTCGACAAGGTGGAAACTTTGTCGGCAAAGTTAAACAAAAGAAAGAAAGCGAAAAAGCCACAAAATGAGAAATAAACTTTTGTTTTGTTATACGGCATATCAACCTCTGTGGGTTATTTAATGCCGATAAAGTTTTGAAATAAATTAATTCTTAATGGATACACAGTTTTTTTTATCACTACATTTTTCTATTTAACCCATAGATGGGACCCTAACAGGTACTACCACTCCGGGTGCTCCACATTCCCCAAACCTCCAAAACTGGAACCTCACCATCAGATAGAGTTTAAAGTCATTCCCAGGACATGTAGACCCTCAGCCACCGCCTTCTAGCATCCATATGATAAAAAGGGTTGGAACTTGCCATAAGGGCAATAGGGTTGGGACAATCATATTGTGCTAGGGCTTGACGTGACCAGCCGATTGATCGGAGGGGGCCTCTCCGACCGCATGTCTAGCCCAAGATAGAGTGGAGTATTGCAAGTCATGAACTGCTCATTTACCTGGGTCTATCCTTAAGCATCACGGGTCGCCACCCACGGTCAACAGGTGGCCCCATTGGGGGAGTCTTACCCCTCTGCAAAGCTGCAATCGGTGCATACTAACGCCCCACCGACAGGGTTAAGTAAAGAGAAAGAATAAGAGTTAAACACAAGGAAAAAATGAAATTGAAAATTAAAAACTAGGAAAGAAACACACAGAGAACGAAGGAATGCTTCAGTTGGACTCGTCTAATTGTTAGAGTCGTAAGAAAATGGACTCGTCGACCCGAGTTGAAATTCTGGACGAAGCTTTTCCCATAGCGCTAATATCCTTTGAAAAGGTATGAATCCTTATTTCGGGATTCTAATTTATTGAAGTCAAATAAACAAACAACGTATATTTATCTACACTATAGACACATATGGAAACACGTACATGCCTAACTTGTAGTAAGAAGAGCATGGTGTAATGGTTAGAGTCATGGGAAATGGACTCGTCGCTCCGAGATCAAATCCTGGACTTAGCTGTCTACATTTCACATAGCGCTAATACACTTGAGAAAGGTATAAATCCCACTCTCCCTCCAGCTATGGGTAAATAGTAGGACAGACTGGGCTCTTTAGCCTTGGTTATGCAACCAGTTTATGAAAAATAAAATCTCTGAATTCAAACCTGTTAAACTCTTCTTGGAGTTGTCACTAATAGAATAGGCTCAGTCCTAATTAGGAATCTATTTCACTAATATTTTTTTTTTCAATTTAAATTTTTTTTTTAAGATATAAAGAAGGAGAGAGAGAGATAGAGGGAAAGGGGGGGGGAGAGATAATGAAAAAGTGAAAGAGAGAGAGAGAGAGAGAGAGAGAGAGAGAGAATATTAAAACCAAAGAAAAAAGACAAAAAGAGAAAGAAAGAATACTTAACAGAAAGAGAATAAAAGCGAGATAAATAAAAATTTAAAAGAAAGAGAGAAAGAATGAGAGCTAGAGAGAAATCATCATAATCATCATGTCACACATCTCACGGATATTCATGTCAATCTCTCACCAACCCTCCCTATCATTCATTGTTCCAGGGAGATCCTCTGCGCAGCAACCAGCATCCTCACATAGTTGGTCAATGTAGGTCCTTGTTGGGCGGCCCACATTAGCATGCCCAAGTGTTGTCTTCCTCAGGAGAACGTCGCTTATGAGCTCATCCTTGCTTCTCCAGCAGTGTCCTGCATGCCTAGTATCGCAATTCTTGCAGATACACCGACACAGGCTGAGTCACTACTACATAGCCTGGAAAAGGCAGCAAAGAACATCGGCCTCTATGTGAACTCTGATAAAACTGAGTTCATGAGTTTAAAAAAGAAACGAGACATCTCCACACTTGACAGTAAGCCTCTTAAGAAAGTAGAACAATTCACATACCTAGGTAGTAATATCTCATCCACAGAAAGCGATGTTAATACACGAGTAGGAAAGGCATGGCTAGCCACAAACAAATTATCAGTCATGGAAATCCGATCTCACTGACAAGCTAAAGCGACAATTCTTCCAGGCTGTGGTTATATCAGTGCTACTGTATGGCTGCACCACTTGGACCCTACCGAAGCGCCTTGAGAATAAATTAGATGGGAGCTGCACAAGAATGCTGTGTGTAGTCTTAAACAAGTCATGGAAACAACACCCCACAAGAAAGCAGCTGTTTGGCCATCTCAGAGAGACATAAATACCACGTAAAGAAAGAAAAAGAGCTGAATATGATGAAATGATACTAGAAAGAAAGAAAGAAGAAAGAAGAAAGAAGTAAAGAAAGAAAGAAGAAAGAAGAAAGAAAGAAAGAAAGAAAGAAAGAAGAAAGAAAGAAGAAGAAAGAAGAAAGAAAGAAAGTAAAGAAAGAAAGAAGAAAAAAGAAGAAAGAAAGAAAGAAAGAAGAAAGAAAGAAGAAAGAAAGAAAGAAGGAAAGAAAGAAAGAAGTAAAGAAAGAAGTAAAGAAAGAAGAAAGAAGTAAAGAAAGAAAGAAGTAAAGAAAGAAGAAAGAAAGAAAGAAAGAGAAGAAAGAAGTAAAGAAGAAAAAGAAAGAAAGAAAAGTAAGAAAGAAAAAAGAAGAAAGAAAAGAAGTAAAGAAAGAAAGAAAGAGGAAGGAAAGAAAGAAAGAAGTAAAGAAAGAAGGAAAGAAAAAAGAAGTAAAGAAAGAAAAAAAGAAAGAAAGAAAGAAGTAAAGAAAGAAGGAAAGAAAGAAAGAAAGAAGTAAAGAAGAAAGAAAGAAGTAAAGAAAGAAAGAAAGAAAGAAAGAAAGTAAAGAAAGAAAGAAAGTAAAGAAAGAAAGAAAGAGAAAGAAAGAAAGAAAGAAAGAAAGAAGAAAGAAGTAAAGAAAGAAAGAAAGAAAGAAAGAAAGAAGAAGTAAAGAAAGAAGTAAAGAAAGAAAGAAAGAAAGAAAAAGAAAGAAAGAAGTAAAGAAAGAAGAAAGAAAGAAAGAGAAAGAAAGAAAAGAAAGAAAGAAAGAAAGAAAGAAGAAGTACAGAAAGAAGAAGTAAAGAAAGAAGGAAAGAAAGAAGGAAAGAAAGAAATAAAGAAGTAAGAAAGAAAGAAAGAAAGAAAGAAGTAAAGAAGAAAAAGAAAGAAAGTGAGCCAAAGAGAAAGAAAGAATACACAAAAGAGTGTGAAATAAAAGTTGGTAGTGAAGTTTTTTTTACTGCTCTAATTTTTGTAGATGTATTTTGTAGATTTATTTCATATCTGATTCATAATTTTCGATATATTTTTTATTTCTCGCAAGAAAGATAAAATAAATCCATGTTAGTATTCTCAAACAGATCCCTCATATTATTTGCGTTGAAATATTTCTTTCTGATTGGAGCAAAAACTCCACTCGCTATGAAGATAAAAAGTGAGTATAGAAAAAACAAGAAGAAACAAACAAATAAATAAACAAAAACTTATAAATGAACGAATAAATAATGAAGCTATAAGAAAAGAAACAAACACACACAGAAGTTAGAAAGAAAGACGTTATTTAGTTGGTTTGCCCCTCCAATCAACCGGTGGGAGTGATTGGCAGGTGACAGGTCAAAGTTCATTTCCCCAGCTTTGTTGGAATCTGTGAATGTGCATGTGGACAGGTAAGCGTGAATTAAGTGTTAGATTTTTTTAAACTGAAGAGTTGAATTTTAGATGCCATGCCAAACAAACGTATATTTTGAAGCTTAAGCGAGAACCCCCCACCCCCACACACACCATTGCGGGTGGCCTGCGATTTATTTTTTCCTCCATTGTTAGAACAGAAACCAGCTCACGTCTTTCTGTTTATAAGACCGACCCCAAAAGATCTTTTTTAACATGCAGAGTAAACGTGAGTGGCGTTTTGTAGTATCGTGTTTCTCGCTTAGTTTATCACCGGGGATCATGTGACAACATCTTCTTGAATTTTGCTTATTGAGATTTATTTTTTTACTTTGGTTGTTCTTTGTTTCATTTTTTCCTTCAAAATTATTCCCTTCTCTTTTCTTTTTTCCTTTAATTTCATTCATTCTCTTTATCTAACTTTTTCGTTGTTTCTATATTTGGCTATATTCGCTTATTTCACTTTTCTTTCTGTCTTTGTTCTTTTTTTTGTTGTTTTCTTTTCTTTCTTTCTTTCTTTCTTTCATTCATTCATTCATTCATTCATTCTCTTTATTTAACTTTCTTTCTTTCTTTCCTTTCATTCTTTTCCTTGGTTACCTTTCCTTTCTTTTCTTTTTCTTTCTCTCTCTTTTTCTTTATTTCTTTTTATTTGGATTCTTTTTTCTTTGGTTGTTCTTCCTTTCCTTAATTCTTTAGTTCTTTTTATTCTACTTTTTTGGTTTCTTCTTTTACTTTCTTTCTTTCTTTCATTCATTCTTTTTCTTTTCTTTCGTTTCAGTTATTCTCTTTCTATAAGTTTTTCATTGTTTCTATATTTGGCTATATTCGGTTATTCCCCTTTTCTTTCTGTCTTTGTTCTATTTTCCTTTGTTTTTCTTTCTTTTCTTTCTTTCTCTCTTTCTTTTGTTTCTTTGTTTCTTTCTTTTTTTATTCGTTTCATCAATTCTCTTTATTTAACTTTTTTCTTTCTTTCTTTCTTTCTTTCTTTCTTTCTTTCTTTCTTTCTTTCTTTCTTTCCTTTTATTCGTTTTCTTAGTTTCACTTTCTTTCTTTTTCTTTCACTTTTTCTTTGTTTCTTTTCATTAGACTTCTTTTTTTGTTCTTTATTTATTTTTCCTTCAAAATCCTTTCTTTCTTTCTTTTTTCTTTTCATCCATTTTCCTTATTTAACTTTCTCTCTTTCTTTCTTTTTTCTTTCTTTCTCTTTCTTTAACTTTCTTTGGTTATTTCTTTTTCTTTCTTTCTTTTTTCTTTTTTCTTTCTTTAATTCCATTTTTGTTATTCTCTTTACTCTACTTTCTTTCATTCGTAGTGTCTATTTTATTCTTTCTTTCTTTCTTTCTTTCTTTCTTTCGTTTCATTCAGTTTTCTTACTTAACTTTCTTTCATTGGTAGCATCTTTTTTCATTCATCCATTCTTTCTTTCTTTCTTTCTTTCTTTTCTTTCTTAATTCATTTTTGTTATTCTCTTTACTCAAATTTCTTTCATTCGTAGTGTCTATTTTATTAATTAATTCTTTCTTTCATTCGTTCGTTCGTTTCATTCCGTTTTCTTATTTAACTTTCTTTCATTGGTAGCATCTTTTTTCATTCATTCATCCATTCTTTCTTTCTTTCATTCTTTCTTTCTTTTTTTGTGTTATTTATTTCATCTTCCTCATTTAACCCACGTTCTTTCTTTGTATGTTCATTATGTCTTTGTTTGTTTGTTTGTTTGTTTGTTTGTTTGTTTCTTTCATTCTCTTTATCTAACTTTCTTTCGCTGTTCCTTTCTTTTTTCATTTGTTTGCTCATTCCTTTTCATTCATTCTCTTTATTTAACTTTTTCTTTAGTATTATAGGCATTATTCGGACTATTGTCCTCATCTTCATTGTTATCTGTACAAAGTTTCGGCCGATGTACCCACCGACCTTCTTCAGGTATTTCTTGTCGGACTCGGGAAACTTCTTGTCGTAATTGGGAACCATCACGGAACTTTGAACCTAACCCTTTATTCAATCCACGGGGGTATCCTGTTCTCATTCCGCTAACTATAGCTGGGGTACAGGTATTAAGTTGTGTTAATTCTTATTCTATGTTACTACTGCCCTTGATAAAGATTGAACCTGCAGTCCAGAGATAACTATCACTTAGAACTGTCTCAACCTAACGTCATGTGTTCAATTTTTTCTTTGTTTTTCTTTCTTTCCTTTTTCTTTCTTTTTTTCTTTTCTTTTTCATTCCGATACCTTTTCCCACAGTACCCCTGTTTTCTTTTCTCTTATTCAATTTTCCCAACTTTTTACTTTTCCCCAAATTTCCAACAGGACCGATGACATAAGAAATAAACAATCTAAAAAGAAAGAAAAAATAGAAAAAAGAAAAAAATAGCATATAGTCAAAATAATTAATTAGTATGTTTATACTTCCGCAGTGTGCCTTAAATATCACCAACAAATAAAGTTTTGCAATATATATGGTGTGGTTATTTTGCATACTGGTTTTTAACAAAAATAGGTTAAATAAATAATTACTTGGTGTCATTGATCTCTAATATCATTGTTTTATTCTCCAACGTGATTTAAAAAATCACCGAAAATTGATGCAATACAGTTTTATGTCATAATATTGACATTTTTTAGTAGAATTCAGAAATGATGTTTACTAACAAAATTCCGTACATAAACTTATAAAAATCTTATATAATTATTCAGACTATTATCTTTATAGAAAAAAATTAAAAATCGTTTTTTATCTGTTTGATTTTTTCAGATTTCATAAAATATAATAATCGTAAAAAATATTCCCCTAACATTTTTAAGAAAAAAAAACTATTTTAAACATATTTTTATTTTTCACAGAAGTTGTTAAAAAACGTTAGTCAATTGATTTAATGGTACGAAAATGTGAACAACAGTAAACAGTGTTTTCGTTCATAATTTTCATTATTTCCGTAAGCTGAATTATCGTATTGCAATATCTATCTTTGCTTAAACTGAAGATAGTATTTTAAAAACATATTGTTTTAAAACGTTTTCATTAGTTCTCTAAAAATTAAGACTTCTTTTTTACCATAAGTATTAATTACAAAACAACTCGTTTTATCATTTTTTATTTACATACAACTCTATACTAGTGAATATTTTATTTTTATTTACATTTAAAATCTTATTTAAAAAAATGTAACCGTAAATAAATTAAAGTGAGTGTACAATTAAAGAATATGGACAAAGATTTGATTTTACGTTAAAAAAGATTTGATTTTACTGAAAAAAAAAATCATACTTTTCTTAAAATATTTCTAACACGCTGTAAAAATAATTAAATGGATAAAAATTTATACAAATTACATATTTAAAAAAGATCATTTTATTTTCTTTCTAATCAAATAAATATTTTAAAGATTGGCCAAAAAAATTGATTTTACGTTAAAATTTAGTCATAGTTGTAACTGACATTTTGAATGACTGGTAGCAACACGCACCTGATATTCTTTCTTTCTTTCTTTCTTTCTTTCTTCTTCTGCTGAAATAAGCAGCAGCCAAGCTTCTGCTGATACACCTAAAAACAGGAGCAGCTTACTTTACTTTCGGAAAATCGTTTGATTTTTGTATGATTAATTAATTATATCCCTTAATCAGTAAAAATCAATAATCAAATTTGGTGTGTTTCTTAGTTTGAAGGTTGTTAATCTATATGCAAGATTTCAAATCTGAGTGACTCCTCTTTTCTGAGTTATAGGTTGACACGTACATACCAAAATCTTTAATATATATATAATATATATATATATATATATATATATATGTATATATATATATATATATATAATATATATATATAGAGAGAGAGAGAGAGAGAGAGAGAAGAAATTGAGAGTTATAAAGAGAGAGATAGGTAGATATATAGATAAATAGATTTAGAGGGATCTATCTATCTCTATCTAAGATAGATAGATAGAGTGAGTGAGTGAGTGAGTGGGTGGGTGAGTGAGAGAGAGAGAGAGAGGGGGAGAGAGAGAGAGAACCCCTAACCCTGCCGAGAGAGAGAGAGAGAGAGAGAGAGAGAGAGAGAGAGAGAGATAGACAGACAGACAGAGAGAGAGAGAGAGAGAGAGAGAGAGAGGGGGGAGGAGAGAGGGGAGGAGAGAGGTGGGTATTCTATTGGCAGTATTTCGGAAAGCGTCCATGCATACCCATCAAATTGTCTTCATTGACAAGACTTGTACGTCCTTGATGGACTTAGTTTCCGACTTACTCGCTATCGACCCACATTCCCTCAGTGTACACTGAACAGTGAGCTGATGCTTCATTATAAGCACATTCAACAGGCTTTGACAGACAACAGCACACGCACCTCCTCCCCGACTCTCGACAGAGAACACTGTCTACATCTCAGAGTCTCTCTCTCTCTCTCTCTCTCTCGCTCGGTCTCTCTCTCTCTCGCTCTCTCTCTCTCTCTCTCGGTCAATCAGCTGCCTAAGGCTGTTTCGAGCACCGTCACTTTATTTTTACCTGCCACTTGGCCATGAGGAACCATTCCATGGTGTGGACTTCAACTCTCCAGAAACAACCGAAGCAGACGAAGAGAATGAAAAGTAAAATTGAACACATGGCGCAACGGATATAGGCGTGATTTAATACTAGTTCTAAATGACAGTTATCTCTCGGTTGCAGGTTCAATTCTGGTTACGGTCGACCGTAACATAGAAAAATCAACACAGCGTAACACTTGTACAGATAAGTAAAATGAGTCAGAGACATATCCACAGAAAGGTGAAAGCTCATGGGAGTTTGTTGTTTTTAAAATTTTTATTTTTATCCCCTCACACTAATACCCTTGGGAAAGGTATGTATTCAACATTAACATTTCATCGTTAATAAATAAGATTTATGAATTATTTTGATCATAGATTAAATGTTGTTGGCATCCTTCCGTCTACTTAAAACAAGGGTGCAGTGTCCACTTTTTTAAACCTGCAACTGAGTGAGTGGCCGAACAGACCAATTTTTGAATGGCAATCTCTGGTGCAGTGATTGCAAATGAACGTTGATGCTTGCTGGAGATGCTGTTGTCTCTCCTTCCTTTTGGCTCTCTTTTCTGCGGAAGCCTCTTCCCCCTCTTTTTCACTCTTTTTCGTTCTTTGTTTGACGAGGAGTCGCCAGGTCGTACGGTCTTCTGCACAAGCCTCCCATGTGTTGATTTCGATGTGGTATGTCTTCATATCTATCTTGCAGACATCTTTAAAGCGTAGGCGCGGTCTCCCTACTGGTCGGGTGCCCTTTAGTGACTCCCCATACAGTAGATCTCTGGGGATGCAGCTTTTGTCCATCATCCTGACTCATTGGTAAAGTTACGCAAGTCATGAGGATATTGTGACGTAGGTAGTGACGTAGTTTAGGTTACAGACAGACAGACACCGAATCCCCATTATAATAAGGTTTTAAATAAATAAAAAAACCACTCAAACATGTTTTTGAAGCTTTTAATGGAAACTTAATTTGTGTTTAATTCGTTCCGCTCGTAACTCAATTTCCTTGTATATCAAATCAATTTTTCCCATTAAATCAAACGTAAATGTCATCAATCCGTTCCTGCCTAAAAAAACAAAAAAAACAAAAAACTTATTTTTTAAATGAGAAAAATAGCACTGTACTCTATGAAAACATAATAGAATGTTTTAGATTTAGATTTTTCCCACTGTTATCATCATCTTTGTTATTTACACATTTCACCCAATGTGCCCTCTCAAATATTTCTTGTCAATCTTGGGAGCCTTCATGTCATAATCAGTAGCCAAATAATCTTATTATAATAAGGATTGTCGGTTTTTCTGTCTGTAACCGAAACTATATTACTATACAAGTCACAATTCCTTTCGTTATTTACATCCTATTCTCCATGATTTTATTTTTATTTAAACCTCAATTATTAATAAAATTGTTTTACATTACTTACACTGTTGACCATATCTACATACTAATAACATGCAATTGTATTTATATATACAACAAAATAGAGGTTTACAGTGTGAAGGGGAAGGCTAATTTGCATATTGATCTTAAAAATTGATTTTGATAAATATATGCTTAGTATTATTGATTTCTAATTGTCTTATTGAATATGAGCAAAAATCTCTTCAATAAATCTTAAAAGAAATTCCTTAACAAGAAGAAATAACTGTAATATTATTCTTTACTTCCTATTTTAACTAAACAGTTTAATTAGGAAAATTTACCAATGAAAGACGGGAGTAACGGAAAATGATGGAAGAGTTAGTTTGAAAGTTGTTCTATTTTTCAATCATACCACCTCTGTTCAAAATCTTTTTATCTACATTCTTATTCAGTTTCATTAGCCTTTCTAATTTAATATGATATTTTATTATAAAATTTAACTAAAATACTTGCACCCGGAGGGTGCATATATTTGCTAGTAGAATATAATGAATTATGTGCTTTAATATGTTTTAACAATTATTCTTTTATAATTTAAAAAAAAAAATTTTTAATTCATTTATTTTTCAAACGATAGATTTGGAAACTTAAATGTTTTTAGTGAACTTATTAACATAAGCATATCTGAAGCTTGCTGGTACCTCAAATTTTTACTCTAGACATAAAGCAAAAAAATCAACTCGTAACTGTATTTTAATTAATTATTTGACATCAAAGATAAACATTTTTGGATAATTGTTTCTTTTTTTTTTCGGTAATTGCATCCGAGAATTCCCCGAGGATGGCCAAATTATCAACACTAGACATAAATAGATAGATAGACATACCGATATATAAGTGTCATTTAGAGAGAAGAAGGTATTTGTAGTTTCAAAAATACTTAAAACATACAAATCGGACCATTCTATCCATACATTAAGGGCAGTTGTGTGTATGTGTATGTCCGGAGGAAACTTAGAAAATAAAACAATTAACGACAAAGTAAATATATATACACATTAAATATCACCAGGGCTTGGTTTTCTATACATATATAAAGGGCAGTTGTGTGTATATGTATGTCCGGAGGAAACTTCGAAAATAAACAATTAACGACAAATTAATATATATACACATTAAATATCACCAGTGTCTGACTTTTGAGCAAAAATATAGAGATTTGATTTATATTCCTGAAGATAATTAAAAAATAAAATTTAAAATGGTAATTGCATGGATTTTTTCCTTTAATATTTTAGATAGTAGACATTAACATTTATTTTCAGAGTAGCTGGATCAATGCAAGGTCTATTTTTTTTACATAGGGATTTAAATCACAATTAAGTAATAATGCATCGGCGGGACTAACTTTAAAAAATCCCCCTCTACCCAGGCGACACCGGGTAGCCGCTTCTAGTTATAAAATAGATTTTATTTTTAAGTTATGTTAATGAAATAGTTTTTTTTTTTTTTTTACAAAATTAATGAATAAAAGTTTTTGAGCATACACGTCAGTGTGGGCCATCCAGCAAAAACTACATTGACCAGCTCTATGCGGATACTGGATGCTGTGCAGACGACCTCCCGAGAGCAACGAATGATAGGAACGGTTAGTGAGTGATGTTCAGGGATATCCGTGCAATAGGCGCAACATGATGATGATGATCATGATGATGATGATGATGACATAAATAGTTTGATAGATAGACATACCGATAGATGGGTGTAATTTAGAGTGAAGTAGGTATTTACGCTTTCAAAAATGGCTTAAAACATACAAATCGAACCAGAATAAAATAGATTTTATTTTTAAGTTGTATTTATGTTAAATTCTCCAACCAAACGTTGTTCCTTGTTTAGAGAGCGCACCCCGGAAAAGAATTAAATGGCCCCCTGCTAACAACAAAAGGGAATGGCAAGAATTCGACAGTACCAGCGTAGAGAGATATTGGATACGACAACAAAGGGGGATTTGGACACGCGACTGAAGTTTATGACAACGATAATTGTACCGAGCAAGTCTCAGCATGGCTGTTGTGAATCCCATATTATATATAAAGCACATATAAAGCACATATTCACATATCTATTAATAATGGAGATTCGCTTCCGGTTTTTGTCTGTTACAAAAACTGCGTCACTGCTTAGGTCACATTACCCAACACATAATCCAACGTCATAACATAGAATAAATATATTCAAAATGTGAGCATGCAACGTTAGACAATCCTCATTGTTTCAATAAATAGATGCCCGGCGTTATATATTTATATATAGATTGTTTTATTCTAATATACTATTTAAAGTTATCGGAATTGTTTCCATTTCAAATTGTCTTTCTTTTTTTTTACCCCTTTAATAAATTTGACGATTTTACATAGTCCACACTCTATGACATTGAATTTTCAGCTCCCATCCCCTCAGGCAATATCTTTCAAAAAATTATTTTTACATCGCCCAGAGGGTGTAATTTTATTTTGCTAGTTATATATAAAGCACATATCCAATGACTAACTTTATTTATGTAAATTCCAAGTCTCTTATTAGATTTGAGTACCGAGCAAGTCTCAACATGGCTGTTGTGAATCCCTGGGCCAATATTCTAATAAATTAAAGATCTATTTGTAAAATCACTCAGAGCGAATCTGGAAAGGAGGCGGACTTACATCACGGCAGGTTTACCGGAGAGGAACAGAGAAACGGTGCGAAACCCAAAGTCTGTAATGTATGAGTGGTAGTACCTGTTAGGGTCGCATCTATGGGTTAAATAGAAAAACACGAGTTGATAAACAAAATTGTATTATACATTAAGAATGAATTTATTTCACAACTTTGTCGGCATTAAATGACCCACTGGGGTTGATATGCCGTAAAACAAACCAAACCAAACCTAAATATTAGTATATCGTTGTAACTGCCTACTTACCATCGCCTTTGAGATTTGGCTAAGAAGGATGGAAGAGATTAGCTCATTTTTATTTATTGGTGTCTTTTTAAAAAAATAATTACATAAATATTGACTATGATAGCAAGAATATGCGCCCTCCACAGAGCGTAATCATCTAAGTTTCAATGCAATGAAATATATTAAATTAGAAAGACTAACGGAATTAAATACGAATACATATAAAAGGATTGCACTTATCTTATTTATATTTTAATTGGTTTCTATATAAAATCCTTCTTAGGGTTGATTTTAATACGTTGGAGAATAGAACAATAATATTAGAGGTCAATAACATCAATTAATTATTTATTAAACCCACTTTTGTTAAAACCAGTATGCAAATTAACCGCGCCATATATTATGCTGGTGAAACATTACCAATTGTCCCCCTTTCACGCATCTCGACGATGTCTTAAAAGACTAATACTTTTATTTTTTGAAGATCGCATAAACGAGAAACTGTTAAAATCAGCTAGAATACTCTAAAAGTGCCATGGAGATCTGAGGAGAATTGTTGTCTCTTTGACTTTAGTGAAAAACTATTAGTTGAAACTGGTGTGAAAAACTCGCCAAGAATAAAATATGTATTGAGTGATTCAAATTATCATATGTATCTACTCGGGGTATCAATAGGGAGGCGCATGGTGTAGTAGTTACAGTCGTAGGAAATGGACTCGTCGACCCGAGTTCAAATCCTGGACAAAAATCAAAACAAAATCACTGAGATTATAATACATCCCGATACGTATATCTACATTCACTTCATATTAACTTCAATTAAAATGAAATAAAATAAATAAATTTGAACATATTTTAATAAAATCACATTTAATCACTACAAACCCTACAACAATATAAACAATCCCCATCATCGTCGTAAACCAGTAAAACAATAACACAAAACGGATTAATACCAATGTTTACATGTTGATCCTTGCCAAAACACAACTTCCGTACAGCTTTTTCAACTTTATTAAGTCTCATCCGCGATGTATACTTACGATTTCTCTCCGACAGAAATCGAAACCGCGCAGAGTCAGAGACTTTACCACTGGGCCACCGATACGCAGCAAACGATACATGCGAAATTAACAAAGTAGAGTGGATGTTGAGAAGATCGCAAGTTTAGGCCTATGCCCTGGCATGACGAATGAGATTAAGATAATTTGCCTTAGAAGCATTGTTGAGTAAAGTATATTATTTTTTATATTTTTGCTTAGATAGATAGATAGATAAATAGATAGATAAATAAATGAATAAATAAAAGGTTTAGCTTTTATTTATTTTCATTGGAACAATCTTTACAACCGAACGGTTGTACAAACAAAAAGGCGTATCCGACATCTGAACCGGCCCAGGCTAAAAAAAAAAAAAGAAGAGAATTGGACACTACTCCAACGTCTCTCATAGACGGAAGGATGCCAGTTCAAATTTTTCACAAGATTAAATAAAAGCCTTATCTATTTTTAAGAAAAAATTTTAATTAAAAAAGACAAAAACGGAAATGAAAAAAATATGGAAACTTTAGAATTTATTTTTAGTCTGTATTTTAGTAAATTGGCATTAGTTTTATATTTTGTTCTTTAACTGTTTATTACCCATAAAAAATACATATCTACACAAGTTAATATTGTAAAAATATTTAATAATAATTTCAACATAAAATACGTAAAATAATAAAGATACAACACGAGAATACAGTTTAAAAAACGCACACATTTTCATCATTTTGAAAACTATTTCGTTTTACCTGACGAATTCCATAGCAAGAAACCGAACGGTTGTAATAATTGTTCCAATTATTTAAAAAAAAAGCTGAACCTTTTATTCATTTATTTATTTATCTATTAACGCTCTATCACAGATATTGAGCACTCTTCTAATAACACTGTACGTTGGATTACTACTGCCTTTTCTAGTATAATAGTGCCAACCATACAAATTAAACCCTACAACAATATAGACAATCCCCATCATCGTCGTAAACCAGTAAAACAATAACACAAGACGGATTACTACCATTTTGATCCTTGCGAAAACACAACTTCCGCTTTTTTGAACTTTTGAATTTCAAAGCAGCGTTCGTCGAATATTATCCCGTAACGAACCGTTTTATCGCGAAAGACACACACGTGTAATCGGCTGCAATTAATCAATATCTTGATTAATCCAGTGGATTTAACCCAGAAGATCCTTATGGTGAAACTCGAGTAGTTTATTACTTGTACCTGTATTACAATATATATAATTCATTGGCAATTCAGTCTCGAAAGACTATGATAAAGTTTTTTGTGTGCCCCTGAAGTTGCAGCGCCTCCTGTGACTATGAATTCCGATGTTTGAGAAACATTCTCGACCACAGATTTTGCATTTGTAGGTTGTCCCTGTAGATGATGATGTTCCGATGCTTTGTTGCCGTTGCTTTCTTATGGACCTCTTAGCTTCATGACGTTGTATCAGGGTGACTTCTGACATGTACAGTCCTCTATGGAGATTCTGCCGCCACCGAGGGCGGTCTTGAGCCAAATTTTCCCAGCTGGAAGGGACAATGCCAAAGCACCTTAGATCATTTTTGCAGACATCCTTAAGCCGCAGCAGGGGGCGACCAATCTGTCTTTTACCATACGTTATATATATATATATATGGGTTGGATATATACACGCATCAAACCATTTAGTTGTCTTTCGAAGAGAGACAAACAAAACTATTAGTAAATTCAGTATAGATTATTGGTTATTATGAATTTTATCGATTATATAAATTGATATGAATTATTTTCGGATACAAATTGGTTATTACTGATTGTTATTATTACTCGTGAATAGTTATTGATTTCTTACGCATAATTATATTTTATCGATTATTATTGCTAGCTTAACAATAAACGCCAAAGCGTTTCGTTAGATGGAATAGTTAAATTTAATTAAACAAACTTTATGTACAATTCTGTTTGGTTATTTCAAGGACGTGAAACGTGTTTGTCGTTAATGTTAAACCTTGCTGCAATAACTGGAAGATCTATCTTGATACCGCGCGGCGATTCAATATCTAATTCGTTATCTTTAGTGCGATATTTTCGAATTGTTTCAAAAGTTCCAAACGCTAGAGTTAAGTGTTTGTTAAAGAGAAAAAAAAAAGAAGAAATAAAAAGAAAATAGAAACACATGCCGGTAGCATGTTTAGCATTTACTAATAAACAGGATTCTTCAAGAACGGCACAATTGCAATAATTTATTGATTGGAAGAAATTTTCAGGTCGCCCTGACAGCGTTAAGTTGTAAGGGAACGGTAGGTGGGACGGTTCGGTACGGGATGCGGCTGGTTCTTCTGTGTGTGTGTGGGGGGGGGGGTGAGGGCTATGGGAGAGGTGTGGTGTAGATGATTTAAGCAGTGGCTGCGGTAGTGACGACACTGTTAAAACGGCAGCAGCACCATCATCAACAACAACAGCTCCAACAACAAGAGCAACACTACCACCATCAACAGCAACACTACCACCATCAACAGCAACACTACACCATCAAAGCAGCATTATCATCAGTAACAGCAATACTACCACATCAACAGCAGCATTATCATCAGCACAGCAGCCCTACCACCATCAAGCAGCATTATCATCAGCAACAGCACTAGCACCATCAACAGCAGCACTCCCACCATCAACAGCGATTATCATCAGCAACAGCACAACAGCACATCACAGCAACACTATCACCAGCCCAGCAACACTTCATCAGCAAACAGCAGCAAGCACCTCAACCAGCACAACCCACATCACACAGGCAACACTACACCATCAACAGCAACACTATCATCAGCAACAGAAAGCAGGTACAATCAACAACAGCAAACTAGCACCATCAACAGCAGCATCAGCCAAACACTACCACCACAACAGCACACAGCACCACAACAGCAGCACTCCACCATCACAGCAACACTACAATCATCACAACACTATATCAGCAACAGCAGCACTACACCATCACAGCAACACTTATCATCAGCAACAGCAGCAGTACAATCAACAACAACAGCACTAGCACCATCAACAGCAACAGCATCGACAGCATCATCATCAGCAGCAACAGCAGCAGCAGCAGCAGCGGTAGAAGAATTTGCGGTCTCTTTGATGTGTAGCCATCTTTGGTATTTCGCATTGATATTCCTTTTGGACAAATTCTTCACGCCTTGCAGCTTCCCATTCAAATTGAACACCTGTTTCTTGTCTCTTCTCCACCGACTTCTATTCTACGCCGTCCCCACCCCGTTCCAACCCAACCGCTGCATCTGCATCTCAGTCTCCGACATCACGGAGTTTGCATCAGTCTGGTGCGTGGCATCCAATAGACAATCGATGACACCATTTATATTTGCAACATCCTTTTCTTGCCATAATATCTTTGGTAGTGTTGTACCGGCCGTTCCTACAGTGGAGAATATACACCGGTTCTCACTATAAATAGTGAGACACCGAGTGAAAAGGTTGTACTGTTACCGTACTGTTACCGTACTGTACTGTTTAGCGGCAAGCTAGCCGTTCTTGTACCTTATTGTAAATACACTTGTCTCTTTTTACCCTACCTCGACTTGACTTCTTTTTTTTACTGTTGAACTAACATCACATCAGGTAGTATCTTTTTTTTTTTTATTAAACTGGCAAGGTATCTCTGAAAAGTAGGTTCCCGAGTCTGAGAAGGTTCCCGAGTTCGACAATAAATACCTGAAAAAGGCCGGAGGACACATCGGCCGAAACATTGTACAGATAACACTGAAAATGAGAACAATAGTCCGAATAACGCAGATAATACTAATGAAATATATTAACTAGCAGGAGCTGTGGATATACTACAGTATAATAATTTAATTATAAAAATCTTTTTTAAGTAATCTCTTTGGCAATGTCTTATATTTTTTCTTTTTAAACTATCATTTAATGAGCCATTTCGTTTTCATCATAAAGAAATAAAAAGGACGTTCAATACAAACAAATATAATAAGAGAGTTAGAAGAAAAAGAGTAGGGGAAAGATAGAGGAAGGGTGTAAGCACGCGGGAGCGATAACGCTAATCTGTTTCAGTCGAACATAATGAAAAGATGAAAAGAAGAAAATTAAATCAAGATTATCATACTTTTTACATATTGAACTATTGTTACATACTGGAGAGGAGAGAGATAGAGAGATGCATATGCATTACTTCTTTGGCCATTGGTGATCTCTAGTCGTTTCTATTCTTTCTCTCCACGTTGAATTATATTTCTTGATTCTTGTTGGCTGCTCGTCTTTGATGCATTCCTTCTTCTTGGTCAGTCTTTTTGCCAAGACATTCATCAAGCAAGAACAACATATTATTTCTTTAAACTTTTATTTACTTAACTAAAATTCTTCTTCTAACACAATGTGCGTGTGCATTTGAGCCCAACTAAGGCATACATCTTTTCTGCCTGACATCCAAGCTGGAACTGATGGGTTAACTCAGTCCAGCGTGACTTCGCGGGCTTTCTGTAATATTCCATGGAAAGTCCCGCCCGTGATATGAAAAGGGGCCATCCCTTCAGAAATACAGGGGATTGACAATACTCTATGCAACCGCATAGATTATGCAACACTATTTAGCAATAGCTCTTAAGTAAACATATCAAACGTTGTAATAATTAAATTATCATAATGTGGTATATCCACAGGTCCTGCTAGTATTCATTAATGGCTCAATGATACCTCTCCATTTTTTTGTTGAGAGTATAGAGGAGGGGAATCTTCAACCTATGTCTTTTTTCCATAGTGTCTTTTTTAAAAACTTTCAACTAACAAGAATACCCTCCAGGCATAATTATTTAAGTTTTAATGTAATGAAATATATTAACTAGCAGGACCTGTGGATATAGCACAGGTGGCCCCATTTGGGGTAGTCTTACCCCTCTGCAGAGGTGCAGTCGGAGCAGACGACAGGGCGGGGGAATCCTTGTACCACAGTGGCTAACATGCTGGGTTGTAACGTCGCAATAAACAAGTTCGACTATTTTCGCTATCTATCTATCTATCTTCTCCTCTCTCTCTCTCTTCTCTCTATATATTATATATATATTATATATATATATATTGTATATATATATATATATCTATATAATAGAGAGAGAGAGGAGAGAGTAGATATAGATATATTCCCTCTCCTCCACACGAGCAAAGTTTGGCATAAGGCCAATTTCTTAAGCGGAGTTTTGTAATGTTTCTCCTATAATGTTCGTCTAACAAAAATTAACCATGCAAGTCTGCCCTATTATTCACCCATTGCTGGAGGGAAAGTAGTTAAATTCGTACCTTTTCTTAAGGGTTATTGGCGCTATGTGAAATGCAAACTGACTCGTCCAGGATTTGAACTCGTCTCGCCGTGTCCATTTTCAACGACGATAACCATTACACCACGGACCTTTACGTATATATCATTAACTTCTTGTGCTGTCTTTTGTCATCTGAGAATTTCTTATGTTTTCCAGTTTCTACTGTCAACAAATCAGCACTAAATGACCTTGCAGATGGTTACTGTAATTCGGGCATAATTCCTTTATGCTGCACAACACAACATTTACCCTGTACGGAATTATTATGGGGTATTAAGGTAATCATTGTAAATATTGACAATTAGATTAGAAGAGAAAAGAAGAAGAAGAAGAAGAAGAAGAAGAAGAAGAGAAGAGTGGGTCATGATAGAGAAAAAGAAAATAACAAATACAAGAAGAAGAAGAAGAAGAAGAAGAAGAAGAGAAGAAGAAGAAGAAGAAAAGAGAAGAAGAAATTATGATTGAGTAAAAGAAAATATCAAATAGAAACAGAAGAAAAGAATGAAAGATTACAGAAAAGAGAGATGAAAAGTAAGACTAGAAAGAAAGAAAGAAAGGAAAGAAAGAAAGAAAGAAAAAGAAATATACGGCAGAAGAGCAAAAAAGAAAAAGAACATAAAGACAGACGAGGAAAAAGAAGAAGAAGAAGAAGCAAAGAAAACGTTAACTGGAAGAAGAAGAAGAAGAAGAAGAAGAAGAAGAGAAGAGAAGAAGAAGAAGAAGTAAGAAGAAGGGACACTTGGTGTGTCCCCAAAGAGCAGGTTTTATTCTTTTTGGGTGGGGCTTAAATTGAAAAAAAATTAAACAATTCCCCCGGCCCCTTTTCTTGATGCTGTAAATGGCCGGCGGGAGAAAAACTCTCTGGCGCCAAACTAAGAAACGGAAACAGACAACAGATGTAGTTTTCAGAAAACATTGATTCTCATATTGGAGAAGCAAGGAAAACAAGCACACAAACATATATAATAAAGAACACACACACATCACACACACACCACACACTACACACCCGACACATACAACACAACATACATGTAATAAACCATACGCATCTCAATATTGTTTTTTTTTTTTTTAGCTTTATGCACATGGGAGCGCAGGTCGGGCGAGTAGGGAGGTTCCTTCTCAGCACAGTGATGTTCTTCTATGCCAGACTCTCATATACTTCAGGGCAGTGTGGACAGGTGCGTTGTCATGGTGACGCACCTACCAAAAGGCACACATACAACACACACACACACACACACACAATTTCTGTTACATATAATTCATTTTTAATGGATACTCAATTTTTTATAAACACATTTTTCTATTTAGGCCATAGATGGGACCCTAAATGTACTACCATCCGGGTTAGAGTGACCAGGGAGCATGGTGATGAACGGTACTCCACTTTCTCCAGACCCCAGAACTGGAAACTCACCATCAGATAGACTTTAACATAATTCCCAGGACATATAGACCCTTAGCCACTGCCTTCTAGCACATATACAATAAAAAGGATTAGGGTTGCATAAGTACAATAGGGTTTTAACAATCATATAGGTGCTACGGTTTGCCATGGACAGCCGATTGATGGGAAGAGACCTTGCCGACCACCCGTCTAACTAAGTAATGGCCTAAGTGGAGTGTTGCATGTCATAAACTGCTCAGCCACCTGGCTTCAATGAAAGAAAGAAAGAAAGAAAGAAGAAAAAGGAAAGAAAGCGTCAAATGAAAAAAAGAAAAACAAGCAAGCAAGAGCAAGAAAGAAAGAAAGAAAGAAAGAAAGAAACAACAACAAACAAACAAAAGAAAGAAAGAAAAGAAAAAAGTGTCAAATAATATGACAAAGAAAGAAAGAAAAGTAAACGTTAAAGAAAGAAAGAAGAAAGAAAGAAGTAGAAACGGTATTATAAAAAGAAAGAAAGAAAGTGTCAATGAAAGAAAGAAAGAAATAAAGGAAGAAGAAAGAAAGAAGAAAGAAATGAAAAGGGGCCACAGAAAGAAAGAAAGTGAAGAAAAAACATGTGCGAAATAAAGGAAAGAAAGAAAGAAAGAACGAAAAAAGGAAAACAGGTTCCACAGAAATAAAGAAAGAAAAATGTGCGTAATAAAGGAAAGAACGCGAAGAAAGAAAGAAAGAAAGAAAGAAAGACAAGAAAGAAAGAAAAAGAAAGAAAGAAAGACAAGAAAGAGGGGAAAATGCACCAAAGAAACAACCCCTTAAAAGAACTATAAAAAGAAATCAGTCAGACAAAGAAAGCTCTCATTGACAAAAAGAAAGCTTTAAATAAACAAACCCTCAACGAAATCTAATAATAAAATGGCAACAAAGAGCGGGAAAAAATCCAATAAATAAATAAAATAGTAAAAACCAAAGAAAGCGAAAGAGAATCGACGACAGATCCCAAATGTGGCGGCTGTTGCTGCTCCGGTCGCCATTAAATGCGAGTGTCGGCCATTGGGGAATTTCAGTCTCGTTTTGCAAATCCTAAGCTGTTAATTTGGCGGGTCAGTCGATGTCAGATCAACTAAATTCATCTGATAAGATGAGACGCTCGCAGGACATAGTGTCATTAAGTACATTCCCGACGCGCCCCCCTCTCTCTCTCTTCTCTCTCTCTCTCTTTCCTCTCTCATTCTCACCCTTTTACTCTCTCTTTCTTTCTTCCCCTGTCTCTCCCTCTCTCTCATTCTCCCCTCTCTTTTTATCTCACCACCTTTTCCTTTCCCTTTTTCGCTTTCTTTTTTCAGTCTCTCACTTTCTCTTTCTCTTACCTTTCTCTTTCTCTCTCTCGCTTCTCTCTCTTTCTAATTTTTCTTCTTTTTCTCTCTCTCTCTCTTTCTTTCTCTCTTTCTCTCTTCTCTTACTCTCTCTCTCTCTCTTTCTCAATTCTTCATCTCCATCGCGCTGGAGAGTCCTTAGTGAATACCTCATTACTGCATTAGTTTATGTCAGACGAACGTAAACTTGGAAAATAAATCGTCACATCATCGATATATATATATATATATATATCTAGAGAGAGGAGAGAGAGACAGAGACAGAGACAGAGACAGACGGATACACAGAAATAGAGAGAGAGACAGACAGACAGACAGACAGACAGACAGAGGCAGTAGACAAAAAAAAAACACACACAAAAACAGCGAGAGAGAGAGAGAGAGAGAGAGAGAGAGAAGAGAGAAGACGACAGACAGACAGACAGACAGAGACAGATAAACAGAGAGAGAGACAGACAGAGACAGAGACAGAGACAGACAGAGACAGACAGAGCAGATAGACAGAAACAGAGAGAGAGAGAGAGAGAGAGAGACAAGACAGAAACAGAGAGACAAAACGACAGACAGAAATAGATGAGAGAGAGAGAGAGAGAGAGAGAGAGAGAGAGAGAGAGAGAGACTGACATACAGACGAAAACAGAGAGAGAGAGACAGACAGACAGACAGACACACAGACAGAAACGAGAGAGAGAGAGAGAGAAGAGAGAGAGAGAGAGAGAGAGAGAGAGAGAGAGAGAGAGAGACTGACACACAGACAGACAGAAACAGAGAGAGGTGGAGAGAGAGGAGGAGGGGGTGAGGGGGGGATAAACCGAATACAAATAGATTGATATACAGGGGTAGGCCAAAGTAAGTTTACACTTACTTCATTAAGTTCAGTGTTAACTGTAACCCTACTTTTTGGCCCACCGTGTATAAAGGAAGAAGGGATGTTTTTTTAAAAAGACTAACACAATAAAAATATACAAACAGGAGAAAGATTGATAGATTGATAAATAGATAGATATTGAGAGAGAGAGGGGAGACAGAGAGAGTGGAGAGGGAGACAGAGAGAGAGAGAGAGAGAGAGAAAGAGAGAGAGAGAGAGAAAAGAAGAAATCAAAAGGTATGTAGAGAGAGGGGAAGACGAGAATAACCAAATTACATCGACTGATATGTGGAGAAATGTAGACAAACACGGGTGTTACACTGGATGGAAGTTTATTTATGGTGGTAATGTCGACGTTCAAACGTTTCGGTTTTATATAAACCTTCTTCAGGGCAGTATGATACAAGTAAAGGAAAAAGAAAAAAAAATGTTGTTCAAAAGGTTGTTTTTTAATGAATTGAGGTTGGAAATATATAGAAAACTCAACTCATTTGGACACATGGCCTAGTGGATAAGGTAGTTAGATTAAGACAGTTCTAAGTGACAGTTATCTCTGGATTCCAGGTTTAATCCTGAGTGGCCGCAGTAACATGGAAAAATAATTAACACGCCACTTACCCCAGCTATGGTTAGCGAAATGAGTACAGGATACCCCCGTGGATTGAATAAAGGGTTAGGTTTAAAGTTCCGTGATGGCTTCCGATTACGACAAGAAGGTTCCCAATTACGACAAGAAGGTTCCCGACTACGACAAGAAAGTTCCCGAGTTCGAAGAGAAGGTTTCCGAGTCCGAGAAGGTTCCCGAGTCCAACAAGAAATACCTGATGAAGGCCGGGGGGCACATCGGCCGAAACATTGTACAGATAACAATAAAGATGAGGACAATAGTCCGAATAACGCAGATAATACTAATCATCAAGCCTAATCTCAAACATTCAGAGAAATAAACCTCAACTCATTCAAAAACATCCATCAGATTCAAAAGATGAAAATTATTTTTTTTTTTTACTTGAGATGAGGATTAAATAAATGTACTATACATATTGATGTATAAAAGTCATCTTCTACAATTAAGTTTCCGCCCTATCGGCTGGGACGTTTAGAAGCACCGACTGCACCTCTGTAGAGGGTGAGACTTCCCCAAGGGGCCACCTGTTGGCCGTGGGTGGCGACCGTGATGCTTAAGGATAAAACCAGTTGAGCCGGCCATGATTGCAATACTCCACTTTGGCCCTTTCTTTGGCTAGACGGGCAGTTGAGAGGCCCTCCGATCAACCTGCTGGTCACAGTCAAGCCTCTAAGCACCTATATGATTCCCCAACCCTATTGCCCTTATGGCAAGCCCAACCTTTTATCATACGGGTGCTAATAAGGCGGTGACTGAGGGTCTACATGTCCTGGAATGACGTTAAACTCTATCTGATGGTGAGGTTCCAGTTTTTGGAGGTTTGGGGAATGTGGAGCACCCTTCATCATCATTGCTCCTGGTCCACTCTGACCCAGAGTGGTAGTACCTTGTTAGGGTCCATCTATGGTTAAGTAGAAAAATGTATTTATAAAAAAAATTGAGTATCCATTAAGAATTGAATTTATTTCAAAACTTTGTCGGAATTAAAATGACCCACTCAGGTTGATATGCCGTAAAACAAAACAAACCAAACCACACAATTAAGTTTGGTGGTTTCCTCTTTGTCAGAGAATAAAGCATTGTAAATACTGAAAAAGGAAAAAAAATTAAAACCTTTCCGACAATTCACCAAAGAAATTTAGAAATTAAGAAAACAAAACAAAAACAAACAACTCTTGATTTTAAGCTGACCGATTTGGTGGTTATTTCCTATAATTCCAACATAAACAAAGGGGAACCACTCTTGACAGATAAATTATTTATTTATTTATTGATCTAGTAGGAAAAAAGAAGACGGAGTTAGGGTCAGGGTTAGGGTTTAGGGTTAGGGTTTAGGGTTAGGATTAGTTTAATGGGAAAATGAATAAATTATTCATCAGTCAAGAGTGGTTCCCCTTTGTTTATGTTAGATTTATAGGAAATAACCGATTTGGTTTACAGTAATCAGATTTGGTTGTAACAATTCATTTCTGATGTTTATTTCATAGTTCTGTTCGGTGCTAAAAGAACTGGGTTATTTTCAGAGAAATGAGTTTAATTTACATGAAACATACACTTTAAAAAATTACAGCATACTTGGAGGAAAAAAATGTGTATGATTTAAAAAGGAAAAAAGAATGGAACTGGCTTACACTGGAGCTGAATGCTAGTGTGTAGTTGGATGTAGAATTTCTGAATTCATGATTAAAAAAAAAATTAAATATCCAGAGAAAAATGGATATCTGGTTTTCCCTATTCAGCACTTGATATCTAACTGAATATGAATTCCAGTACATCACTAATCATATCCCTTCATTCACACCCAATTATTTAGCGATCAAGATTATTCATGCCTTTCTCTCATTGCTACTCTTTTTCTTTTTTTCTTTTTTTTTTTAAACTTGTTTTAAAATTAATTATATTGCAAGATATTTTGCCATTCTGTCTGATAAGCTTGATTGAAATGTTATATAAAATCCATCTTCTACAATTAACTTTAAAGCATCACAGTTTGTGTGCATTCAGTGAATCAAAGACTGATGGTGAGGTTCATTATCATTCATTAACATTACTCCCTGGTCCACTCTGACCCGGAGTGGTAGTGCCTGTTAGGGTCCCATCTTTGGGTTAAATAGAAAAATGTATTTATAAAAAAAAATTGAGTATCCATTGAGAAATTAATTATTTCAAAATGTTATCGGCATTAAATGACCCAGTGAGGTTGATATGCCGTAAAACAAAACACACTCAAGAATTGGCCTGCAGAGTCACTTGCGCAGATGCAGTTACATTTTTATTTCTTTTAATTTTATTTATTTATTTAATTTTTTAAAATTTTGTTTTATTTAATTAATTAATTTATTTTATTTTTTTTTGGACACTACGCCATCGTCCTTAGTGGACAGAAAGAATCCAATAAATAACAAATAAAAATTAACTTTGGTGGTTGCCTCCTTTTTGTCAGAGAATAAAGCATTGTAAATGCTGGGAAAAAAAACACCCCAACTATTTTCATCCTGAATTACCTGTCTGGTCTATTAAAACCTTTCAGACAATTCACCAATGAAATAGAAAAAAAAAGAAAAGCAAAAACAAAACACCTGATTTTAAGCTGACCGATTTGGTTTACAGTAATTGTCTGGTCAACTGATCGCCATATTGGTGGGGGTGAGGGTGTGGGTGGGTGTGGGTTTGTGGCGAGGGTGTGGGTGTGGGTGTTGGAGTGGTTGTGGGAGTGGGTGTGGGAATTGGAAGGGAGTGGTTTGTCGGTGTGGGTGAGGGAGTTGGTGTGGGTGTGGTTGTGGGTTTGGTTGTGGGTGTGGGTGTGGGAGTGGGTGTGGGAGTGGGTCTTTGTTTGTTTGTTTTGTTCGGCCCAGGACCAATGACCAGTTTAGGAATTCATTTGGGGGAGAGAGAGAGAGAGAGAGAGAGAGAGAGAGAGAGAGAAGAGAGAGAGAGAGAGAAGAGAGAGAGAAGTTGGATGGAATAGTGAAAAATCGAGGAATAGAGAGTGTAAGAGATAAAGGAGATAAAGAGATACAGAAAGAAGAAGAAATAATGACAGAGACAACAAGAAGAGACGAAATAAAAGAAAGAGAGTAGAAAGAAGAAGAAAAAGAAAAAGAAGAAGAAAGGAGAAAAGAAAAGAAGAAGAGGAAAAGAGGAAAAGGAGAAGAAGAGGAAGAAAGAAGATGAAGAGAGGAAGAAGAAAGAAAGAAAGAAGAAGAAGAAAGAGAAGAAGAAGAAGAGGAGAAGAGAAAGAAGGAAAAGAAAGAAAAAAGAAGAAGAAGAAGAAGAGAAGAACAGAACAAGAACAAGAAAGAAAAAGAAGAAGGGATCGTGATTAAGAAAAATGTATAATACAAATAGTAAGAGAAAGAAAGAAAAAAAGATGAAAAAGGGAAATAGAAACAATAAAATGGGACCAAATTTGTGATCGCCATTTTGGTGTGTATATGTGAGGCGGGGCTCTTTGTTTGTTTGTTTGTTTGTTTGTTTGTTCGATCCCTTGACCAAATGTCCAGTTTAGACATTCATTTGTTTTTAATTTAAGGTTGGATTATTTTTATTTGGACTTTGTTGGTTTTGTGTTTGTTAGTGAAATGTCCTTAATGTTGTATAGGTTGATGGAGATGAAGATATAAATGGCTGGGGTGAGTGAAGAAAATGTGTCGAGTGGTCACAAAGGAGGGGGAGAAGAGGTAGAAGGGGGAGAGAGAGAGATAGAAGAGAGAGAGAGAGAGAGAGAGGATGAGGCAGATAGAGGGTTAAGTATCGAGAGAGAGGTGAGGAAGATAGAGGGGGTATGATAGAGGAGACGAGAGAGATACAGAGGGGGAGAGAGAAGGGGGAGAGAGGCGGAAGAGAGAGATGTGAAGAACGAGGAGTGAGGCGATAAGAGGGTATAAGTATCAGAGAGAGAGGTGAGGAAATAGAGGGGAGTATCGAAAAGCAGAGGTAGGAAGATAGAGGAGTATGAAGAGATGGGGGAGAGATAGAAGGGGGAGAGAGAGAGGGGAGAAGAGAGTGAGAAGAGAGTGAAGGCAGATAGAGGGTTAAGATCGAGAGAGAGGTGAGGAAGATAGAGGGGGTATAGAGATAGAGAGAGGGGGAGAGAGAAGGGGGAGAGAGGTATCGAGAGAGATGAGGAGTGAGGCAGATAGAGGGTTAAGTATTGAGAGAGGAGGTGAGGAAGATAGAGGGGGTATCGAGAGAGAGAGAGAAGAGAGTAGAGAGAGAGGAGGAGAGAGAAGGGGGATAAGAGGTAGAGGAGGTGAGAGAGAGAGAGAGGTAGAGGCAGATAGAGGGGAAATTAATCGAGAGAGATAGAGAGAGAGAGAGAGAGAGAGAGAGAGGATGAGGAAGATAGAGGGGAAGGTATCGAAGAGAAGAAAGAGAGAGAGAGAGAGAGAGGGAGAGGTGTGAGAGAGAGATAGAGAGAGAGAGTGTGTGAGGCAGATAGAGGGGGAAGTATCGAAGAGAGAGAGAGAGAGAGAGAGAGGAAGATAGAGGGAGTGTATCGAGAGAGAGAGAGAAAGAGAGAGAGAGAGAGAGGGGAAGCAGACGAGAAGTGAAAAGCAAAATAGAGAGTGAGAGATAAAGGAAAAAAGTAGAAAGAGATAAAAAAGAAATATACCGACGATGACGACGACGACGACGAGAAGAAGAAAGAAGAAGAACAACAACAACAACAACACGAATCAGAACAAGACTAAAAAAAGAATAAGAAGAAAAAATCGGATGGATGATGGACGAATCTCGAAGGACATCCTTTATGCAGAGCTTACGTCTGGTAAAAGAAGATTAGTCGCCCCCACCTGCGATTCATGGGTGTCTACAGAATGATCTCTTGTGCTTTGGCATTGCCCTCCAGCTGGGAAAATTTAGCTCAATACCGCCTCGGTGGCGGCAGAATCTTCGTAGAGGACTATTCATATCAGAAGTCACCCTGACGCAAAACCATGAAGCTAAGAGGTCAGAAAAAGCGCGGCACAAAGCACTGGCACATCAACATCTTCAGGTGACAGCCTTCAAATGCAAAATCTGTGTTCGAAGAATTTTTTTTCAAATATGGATTCACAGTCACAGGAAGCGCTGTAACATCAGGGGGCACAAAAACTTTATTATAGTCTTCCGAGACTGAAATGCCAATAACAATAAACTTGCATTATATATTACAATCATTGATATTAGCAAAAGAATATATTATATATTATATAATTATATATATATATATATATATATATATATATATATTTTCTGGTTCATCAAAGAGACTATTTATGTATTCACGTATATATATATATATATATATATATATATATTCTAGAGTATATATATATATATATATATATATATATATATATAATATATATATATATATATATATATATATGTACGTATTTTGTTTATTAATTAGAGTGTGGATCAATAAGAACGTCCGCTGACAAGTAATTATGAGCTGAATTTTGATGAACATCTTCAAAAGGTGTTTAATTCACAAACTTCACACAGCAACAGCAGATCAAATCAATCAGCAGCTTCCATACTTCAACTACAACGTCACGGGCTGATCATTTTTTTTTCTTTTTCTTTTGCTTGTTTCGTTTCTTGTCTCTTTTTACTCTTTTTTCTTTTCTCTACTCTCTTTTTTATTTGTTTATCTTTCCCCTTAGAAATATATTGCAGCTTATTAAACATTAATTAATGAGAGATAATGAGATTATGTTTTAATTGCAGCGGGCAACTCGACTACTTGTATGGAAAGCGACGTAACAGGTAACTTCATTAGTGGTGAGGAATTGAGCGATATTTTCAACTGTCTAATTAGACACGTAGATGTTAGAAAAGCTAGGAAGGAAGTTTTTCTTAGTTCAATTCGTACGACTTTGCCAACTTCACCGTCTGTCTTTTATCTCCTGGCGAAACGTTTAACAACGTTAATGAAAAATACGACGTTGTTGTTCATGTATCCTCTTTGTTGTTGTTTTTTATTTTTTTGTTTATGTTTTTACTTAAGCTTCGATACAATCTGCTGCAATATATAAGTTTCTTTTGCTTGTTTTAGATCATGATTTGTTTAGGTTTTCGTTTAGTTGATGTTTTTTCATTCTTCTTTTATTTCTATGTATTTCCTCTTTCTTCTTTTTTCTTTCTTTCTTTTCTTTTTTTCTTATCTTTTCTTTTTTCTTTCTTTATTTTTCTTCTTTCTATGTATTTTTTTCTTTCTTTTCTATTTTCTTTTCTTTTTCTTTCTCTGTTATTTTCTTGTTTCTCTTTTTCTTTCTTTTTTCTTTCTTTTTTTCGTTCTCTGTATTTTCGTTCTTTTCTTTCTTTCTTTTTTCTTTTTCTTCTATTATTTCTTTCTTGTTATTTTCTTTCTTTCTTCTTTCTTCTTTTTTTTTCTATTTTTTTCTTCTGTTATTTTCTTTCTTTTTTTTTCTTTTCTTTCTTCTTTCTTTCTTTTTTCTTTCTATTTCTTTCTCTGTTTTTTCTCTTTTCTTTCTTTCTTTTTCTTTCTTTCTTTCTTTTCTATTTTCTTTCTTTCTCTGTTATTTTTCTTTTTCTTTTCTTTTTTTTCTTTCTTTCTTTTTTCTTTCCTTTTCTTTGTCTTCTATTTTTCTTTTTTTCTTCTCTTATTTTTCTTTATATCTTTCTTTTTTCTTTTCTTTTTTTTTTCTTTTTTTTTCTTTTCTCTGTTATTTTCTTTATTTCTTTCTTTTTTTTTTTTTTTTTTTTTCTTTTTTTTTTTTTTTTTTTTCCTTTTTTTTTTTTTATTTTATTTTTCTTTCTTAGTTTTCTTTTTTCTTCTCTGTTATTCTCTTTTGTCCTCTTCTTTTTCTTCTCACTCCCCTCTATTCTTATCCTTCCCCCGTCCTTTCTATTTTTTTTCTTTTATCTTCCCTTTCTTTATCCTCTCCTTTTTTTGCTTTATTCTTTTCTACTACTTGATCTGTTCTTCCGCTTTTCTTTTGTTTTC
Source organism: Doryteuthis pealeii (assembly GCA_023376005.1). Lineage (NCBI taxonomy): Eukaryota > Metazoa > Mollusca > Cephalopoda > Myopsida > Loliginidae > Doryteuthis > Doryteuthis pealeii. Next base: position 73,353,634 of record CM042170.1, on the reverse strand, counting down.
CTTTTCTCTTTATTATTCTATTCTTTCTTTTTTTTTTCTTTTTTTTTTCTTTGCGCTTTTTTTTCTTTCTTGGATTTCTTATTTCTCTCTTCTCTTTCTTTTTGTCATATAGTCTTTGTCTTTCTTACTCTAGCTTTTTCTACCTCCCTGCTATTCTTTTTTCTTCTTATATCTTTGTTTCCAGTTTTCCCTTTTTTTCTCTTTTCTATTCTTCTCTTTCATTCTTTTCTTTCTTTCTTCCTCTCTTTTCATCAGTCTCTCTTCCCCCTTTTTTTTCTCTTTTCTTTTTTTATTAGTATTATTGTTTTTATTTGTTTGCTGGTTTCCTCTTTTTTTTATTTTGCTCTCATCTCCTTTCTCTTTCTCTTCTTCTTTCTCTTCTTCTTCCTTTCTCTTCTCTTTTCATTCTTTTTTTTCTTCACTGTTTTCGGTTCTTTTCAAAAATCCTCCTTTTTTCCCTCCATTTGCCGGTTCCTTCTTTATCTTCTCATTAATTTTATTTCCAATTTTTTTTTTTATTTTCTCTACTTTTCTTTCCATTTTCTCCCTTTTCTTCTTTACTTTGTCTCCTTCTTTCTTTTCTTAGGTTCACGTCTTTGGTCTTCTCTTTCTTTTTTAGATAATGTTTGTTCACCATCTACCAACCCCCCCACATACCCACCCCACCATTAGCTTTTCCCGTTTCTTCTTTCTCTCTGTTCTTTCTATTCTCCTCAAATTGATATGTATATTGTTGTGGTTTCTTGCTATTCATGCTGTCTTTCGTTTGTTTTTGTCTGATTTTGTCTTCCCCTACCAGGAATTCAACCCTATCCGAAAATACATAGCGACCATATCAAACAACATTCTAAAGGTAATAGATTTAAAACCCTTCCAATGTTTTAGTGAATTTATAAACTTACTTAGTAAGTTTTTCGCATGCTAAATAAGCTGTTGTTGGTGGATTTAACGCATGACATACACTTTTTGGTTTATTTTATTACGAAGACTTTTTTTTTTATTCATTCTTGTTAGTATTCTTTTTTAGTCAATATTTTAAATACATTTTGTTTTTCCTATAGTCTAACATAAAACAAGTGGGGAACCACTCTGCATAATATATGATTATTTTATTTATGATCTACTATGGAAAAAGAAGGTCTTAGAGTTAATTAGTGTTTTAAGTTTAGGCGTTATCTTAATAGGAAAATGAATTATCATCAGTCAAGAGTGTGTTCCTTTGTGTTATGTTAGACTTATAGGAATAACTATTTTTAAAAAATCTATTCAACCAGAAATGAACCTCACACACCGATGTACTTTTATTCATACTAAACCAACTGTCTCAAATACCCCGAACCGTATAGGGTAGGGTGGGCGTTAGAATGCATCCGACTTCAGCACATGAAGGGTTAAGCTCCCCAATGGGCATGTTGCCCGTGAGTGAGCCCGGACTCGCCACTTCAAGTAGAGCAACCCAAGTGTGATGAATTCATACTTGCAATAGCTCGACTTTGGCCATTGACTAGACTGGGTGCTGGAGAAGGCGCCTCATCAATCGGCTGGTCACGCAAGCCCTAGCAGCCTATAATGATTTCCCAACCCTATGCCCTTGTAGGGAAGCCCCAACCCTCTTTATCATATGGGTGCTAAAAGCGTGCTGAGGTTTACATGTCCTGGAATGACGTTAAAATCTCTCAGATGTGAGGTCCAGTTTTGGAGTTTGGATGTGGAGCACCCCTCAGCAATGGTGATGAACCATTGCTCCCTGTCCTCTCTGACCCGGTGGTAAGTACCTGTAGGGTATCTATGGTTGATAGAAAACATAGTTTCTAAACAAAATTTTATTATCCATTAAAGAACTGATTTATTTTCAAAACTTATCGGCATTAATGACCCCCTGAGTTGATATGGCCGTAAACAACCAAAAAACAACCTAAAATACAGGACGAATCAAACGAACCGCGAATTACCACAATTTCTAAAAGCTAATATAATTAAACCTTTCAATGTTTTAGTGATTCTTATACGTACCGAGTGAAATTATTTTAGATTTGAAATGATTGTCTAAGGAATAAAATGATTGGAAGGCAGAATTTCCATTCAAGGAAATAAAAAAATAAAATAAAAAGATGCTAAATAAAATGTCGAAATTATTAAACAGATATAAGAATACAAGTGAAATGCGCGATTTACTAGTTTTTATTAAATATTTTCTCGTAAGATTAAAAAATATTTTAGTTGTGTAAGGAAATTAGAGTTATAAGAAGAATGGAGGTTTTTTGTTTTGTTGCCTGGAAGGTTAATATGTTGGTTATGTTCATCTCTGGGTAATTGATTTTCATTTTGGTGATTGTTGTTGTATGTAGATATATTGGCTGACATCTTGGATTTTTACTTAAAGGAGAAAGATAGAAAGATAGAAGAGAGAAAAGAAAGAAGGGAGAAAGAAAGAAAGAAAGACAGAAAGAGAGAAAGGAAGGATGGGAGAAAGAAAGAGGAAGGAAAAAAGAAAGAAGAAAGAGAGAAAAGAGAGAAAGGAAGGAGGAAAGAAAGAAAGAAAGAAAGAAAGTAAAAGACAAGAAGGAAAGAAAGGGAAAAAGAAAGGAAGAAGAAAGAAGATAGATATATTTTCCGACATCTTGGATTTTTATTTAAAGGAAGAAAGATAGAAAGAAAAGAGAAAAGACAGAAAGAAAAGAAAGAGAGAAAGAAAGATAGAAAGATAGACAGAGAGAAAAGGAAGGAAGGGGAGAAAGAAAGGAAGAAAGAAAGAAGAAAGGAAGTGAAAGAAAAAGAAGGAAGAAAGAAAGTAGCGACATTTGCCGACATCTTGGATTTTTACTCAAACGGATAAAGAAAGAAAGATAGAAAAGAGAGAAAGGAAGGAAGGGAGAAAGAAAGGAAGGGAGAAAGAAGAAAGAAAGAAGGGAGAAAGAAAGAAAGAGAGAAAAGAGAGAAAGGAAGGAAGGGAGAAAGAAAGAAAGATAAAAAAGAGAGAAAGAAAAGAAAGGAGAAAGAAAGAAAGGAAGAAAGAAAAGAGAAAAGAGAGAAGAAAAGAAGAAAGAAAGAAAGAACATTTTGATAAGAAGAGAAAGTAAAAAAAGTAAAATGAAGCAGTGATGGCCGATGGGAAGGAAGAAAGGGAGGAGAAAAGAAAATAAGAAAGAAAGGAATGAGAACATTTAGATAGGAATAACTGAAGGAAAGAGAAAAATAAATAAAAAAAATAAAACGAAGGAATAAGACAAATTAAATAAGAAGGAAGGAAGGAATATAGAAGGAAGGAACAAATATCTATCAATACATATATAAAGGGCAGTTGTGTGAATCTGTATGTCCGGAGGAAACTTCGAAAATAAAACAATTAACGACAAAGAAAATATCACATTAAATATCACATTAAATATCACCAGGGCTTGGTTTTTGTGCAAAAATAATGAAGATTTAATTTAAATTCATGAATTTTTTCCATTTAATATTGTAGACATAAATTTCTATTTTCAGAGTGACTGGATCAACGCAAGGTCTTTTTTTACGTAGGGATCCAATTTACAATTCAGTAATAATGGATCTGCGAGACTAACTTAAGAAAAAAATCCCCATTCTACCCAGGCGACGCCGGGTAGCCACATCCAGTAAGAAATAAAGGAATGAGACAATTTAAATGGAAGGAAGGAAGAAATGAAGAAAAAAAGATGTAATAGAGAGAAAGGACAAGAAAGAGGAGAGAGAGAGAGAGAGAGAGAGAGAGAGAGAGAGAGAGAGAGAGAGAGAGAGAGAGAGAGAGAGAAAAGGAGGAAGGAAAGTAAGAAAGAAGAAAGAGAATTAAGGAATTAAGGAATGAAGGAATAATTTCTATAGGATGATTGATTGGAAGGAAGGAAAGGATGGGTCATTTCCTATAACTCCAACCTAAAAAAGGGAACCACTCTGAATGAATTTTATAAATTATTTATTTATTTATTGATCTACTAGGAAAAAAAGACGGGGTTGGGTTTAGGTTTAGTTTAATGGGGAAATAATGGGTAGATTAATTAACAGATAAAATTCATTCAGAGTGGTTCCCCTTTTTTAGGTTATAGAATAAAACAAATCATTCTGATGAGTTGATCCATGGAACATTCAATTATTTTAGAATTTTCAGTTCAGTGGTTTTGTGTTTAGATTAGTTGTTTTTTCTACTGTAAGATTTCTTAGAGCCTATAAAAATAGTTTGGTTATTTCCTATAACTCCAACCTAAAAAAGGGGAACCACTCTGAATGAATTTTATAAATTATTTATTTATTGATTGATCTACTAGGTAGACGGGGTTAGGATTAGGGTTTAGGTTTAGTTTAATGGGGAAATAATGGGTAGATTAATTAACAGATAAAATTCATTCAGAGTGGTTCCCCTTTTTTAGATAGAGGTTATAGGAAATAACCGAACGAAAGAAGGAGGGAATGAAGAACATAAGTAATGAACGGATGAGACAATTATTATGAAAATAACTAATGTAAAGGATTGAATAAACGAAGGGAGGAAGTGAGGAAGGAAAGAATTAGGAAAGAAAGGAGGATGAAATAAATTGAATAAGAATGACTAATGAGAAAGAAGGGAAGAAGAAAGAAGGAACAAAATAAAGGAATGAAGAAATAAGAGAATTTTGATTGGAATGACTGATGAGAAGGAAGGAAGAAAAGAAAAAAGAAGGAGACAAATAAGAAATGAAGGAATGAGATAATTTTAAAAGGAATGGGTTATTTCCTATAACTACAACATAAAAAGGGAAATTATTTATTTATGTTCCCATTAAACTAACCTTAAACCCTAACCCTAAACCCTAAACCCTAAATCGTCTTCTTTTCTCATAGTAGATCAATAAATAAATAAATAAATAAATTATCAGTCAATCAGAGTGGTTCCCCTTTTTATGTTGGAGTGATAGGAAATAACCAAGGAATGATTGGTGGGAACGAAGGAAAGAAGAAATGAAATTTGGAGAAATAAACCAATAGAAAAATTACAAAAAATAAACAAAATAAACGAACAGTAAAATATGACAACGATTCGATTGATAGATAATGAAAAAAAGCGGGAGGAGGAAATCTAGGAAACGGAAATGCTGACTAAAAGGAAAGAAGAAAGGAAGGAAGGAAAGGAGGGAAGAATAAGAATGTCAGACAAATTCCAACCCCTCCACTGACAGGTTATCCCAAAGGTATTAATCCGGAATTGAACGTAATATTACGACGGGAGTTCGAACACGCTTATTAAGATGTCACATTCTAGCACATTAGCACCTACACAATTTTTCAAGTGGAGTTTAACAGGTTTGAGTTGTTTTCCATCACATCGTAAGTATTCAGCAAATATTGTCCAATTGGACACATGGCCAGTGGATAAAGGTGTTAGGTTAAGACAGTTCTAAGTGACAGTTATCTTTGGACTGCAAGTTCAATCCTGGTCAAGGACGGCACTAACATAGAATAATAACTAACACAGCTTAACACCTAAACCCCAGCTATAGTTAGAGGAATGAGAACAGGATACCCTCATGGACTGAATAAAAGGTTAGGTTCAAAGTTCCATGATAGCTCCCGATTACGACAAGAAGGTTTCCGAGTTCGAAAAAAAGGTTCCCGAGTCCGAAAAGAATGTTCCCGAGTTCGATAAGGTTCCCGAGTCCGAAAATAAATACCTGAAGAATGCCGGTGGGCACATCGGTCGAAACGTTGTACAGATAACAATGAAGGGTCTTCATGTTTTGGGTATGACGTTAAACTATCTGATGGTGAACTCTGGAGCTCTGAGAAGTGTGGAGTACCTCTTTATCTCCATTACTCCCAGTTCCACTCTGACTCAAATTTTAGAGTCCCATCTATGGTTTAAATAAAAAATGAGTTTGAAAAAAAGAATATGTGTAAAAAAATGAGTAGCCATCAAGAATAAATGAAATAAAAGGTCTTCGGTATAAAATAACCCAACAAGGGTTGACATGCCGTAAAATCCAACCAACCAACCAATCTATAACGCGAAAGGTCAAGTCAGGTATAATCAGTTAAGTTATCTCAGGAAACCGGTATCCCATTATGGTAAGCTGTGTGTAGCGCTAAGCAGGTGAGAAAAGGAGAGAAAGGGAAACAGGGCGGGAAAGGTTGGAAAAAGGGCGGGAAAGGGCCCAAAACGGCGGGAAAACTATTGATTATTCTTATATGACCAGCCAGAAATGTTGTCATTAAAAGTGTTCGTCGTTAAATGAGAGAAATGATATGTGGTATGATTTCAAAAAAGTAACCGACCGGTCCATTGTCTTGACGAAACCTTGAAGACACCTTTTGGTCGAACGAACGTGTTTTATATCAGGGTTCCACAACGATGGTCATATGACCCTATTTGAGGCCATGAAATTCTTTGTGGGCCACAAGGGGCCAACAGGGGGAGCACCAAATAAAACCATATACATATCTGGAGTATTTTGTAATTAATAATATTCTTTTAAAATAGAATGTTAAAAGTTAAAATGTTAAATGAATCTTAGCCATTTTAGTATTATCTGCATTATTCGGACTATTGTACTCATCTTCATTGCTATTGTTAAGTATCTGGCCACCATCCTTGGCCAGTTGTAAAGAACTTAAAAGTAAATAAGTAAGTCCTGAGTTATAGAATCCTTTGTAAGTGAATAAGTCCCGAGTTCTGGAATCCTACGTAGTGTAAAAAGGTCCAGTGATATAATCCTATGTTCCATCGTCCATGAAGATCCAAGTAGTTATGAGTAGCTAAGATTAGAATCAGCCGGTATAAGTAACAATATCAGCAGAAGAGCACTGCCAGTGATTGGACAAGAATATGGTCACATGACTATCGCCCAGTCTATAAATAAGAGTGGGCGTCTAGCACACACCTTATATACTAAAATTTGGTGTAATGGTTAGCAAGCTCGCTTCGCAAACCATTGTTAGTGAGTTCGATTCTCACTGGGTGCCCCATACTTCTGGCCTTGTGCCACATCTAAGCTAAACTTAGTAAATAACTATATACTAAAATTTGGTGTAATGGTTAGCAAGCTCGCTTCGCAAACCATTGTTAGTGAGTTCGATTCTCACTGGGCGCTCCATACTTCTGGCCTTGTGCCACATCTAAGCTAAGCATAGTAAATAACTATATACTAAAAAATTTCAACAGTTATCTGTACAACGTTTTGACCGATGTTCTCGAGTCCGACAAGAAATACCTGAAGAAGGCCGGAGGGCACATCGGTCGAAACGTTGTACAGATAACAATGAAGATGAGGACAATAGTCCGAATAACGCTGATAATACTAATCATCAAGCCACATCTTAAACATTCGAAGAGACTGAGCTATTTTGTTAACATAAATTTTAATTTATTATAGTTTTTAATATTAGTGGAGTCTCCATGTATTAGTGGGTAACGTGCTGGACTGTGCCATCATAATAAGTGAGTTTGAGCTCCAACCTTCCTATCACGATCAATTCTGAGCTAATACTATTAGGAAAGGTATTAAGCCCCTCATTAACCAAGCTATGAGGTATATATTACCACTAGTGGTTTGCCATTAAATAACCCACAGTTATTGAATAACTCATTCTATTCTGATTGCCAAACCAAAACTAAAGAACCTAGTCTGCCCTGTTATTTACTCACTAACAGGACCTGTGGATATATCAAAGAATGATAATTTAATCACGTGATGTTTTAGTTTTCAATTTCTTAAGATTTAAAACTCCCAATTCTATATTTATTTAAAGAGTTTAACAACGGATGCCGCATGACCCTCTTAGGTCCATGATATTTGTTCTGGGGAGGGAGGGACACAACGGAATCGCATTAGATTGAAGAAGGGCCATAACCAAAAAAGGTTGAGAAGCACTGTTTTACATTATATGATTCAGAAACAGCGAAACAGGATGTAGAGAAGAGGAGGAAGTTTGAAAGAAAGACAGAGTGAATGAAAACAATAACGAAAAGAAAGGAAGAATTAACTTGGGGGAAAAAGAAAGAAAGAAAGAATGAAAGAAAGGAAGAAGGAAATAAAGAAAGAACCGATGATGGAAAGGAAGGACGAACTGAAAGAAATATTGAATATTGAGAGGCATTGAAAGAAAGAAGGAATGAGATGAACGATTAAAATAGAGAGAAATGGGAGGAATGAAAGGAAAGAAGGACCATATGACCTTTAGGCACCCCTTTTTGATCTCGATTAAGAAAGGACATGTTTTTCATTTACACCGTAAATATCCGGTTGTTTGTTAGAGGTTAGTTTTATAATTTAAAAAAATCTAAAAATCGTCTGTTAAAACAACCGGATATTGACGGTGTAAATAAGACATGTCCTTTCTTAATCGAGATCAAAAAGGGGTGCCTAAAGGTGATATGGTCCGGAAAGAAAGATAAAATGAAAGAAATGAAAGAAAAGGGGAATGAAAGAAGATTTGAATATAGATGAAAGAATCGAAAGAAAGATGGAATGAAACAAACGAAAACAGGGAAGTGAATGAATTAAAGGTACGTTGAATGCAAAGAGAAATTGAAAGAATAAAAGAAAAGAAAGATAAAATGAAAGAATGGATGAAACGCAAAGTTGAATGAAAGAAGCAAATGAAAGAGAAAATGAAAGAAACGATGAACGTGGATATAGGGGGATAGAGAGAAATGAAGAAGAAAAGAAAGAAAAAAATGAAGGAATCAAGAATGGGAAATGAAATGAAATAGTAAAAATGTCAAATGAAAGAAAACGAAGAAAAATGGGGATAAATAGAAAGGACGAATTAAAAAAATCGATGAATATAGAGAGAAATTGAAAAAAAATAAAACGAAAGAAAGGAGGAATGAAAAAAGTGAAAGAAAAACGGAACGAAAGAAACGTTGAACGGAGATAAATAGATAGAATGAATAAAACGAAAAACAGAATGAAAGAAGCGAAAGAAAGACAGGGAGAGGGAAATGATGAACATGAAAGAATAACGGAACGAAAGAAAACGAAGAATGAGGAGACAAACAGACCGAATGAATTGAAAGAGAGACGGAATGAAAGTAACGATGATCGAGATAAACATAAAGAATAAAAGGAAAGAATGGAAAATTTGAAAGAAAAAGGGAATGAAAGAAAAGGGGAATGAAAGAGAAAAAGGCAGACGAAAGGAAATGAAAGACTGAATGAAAGTAGTGAAAGAAAACAGAACGAAATAAACGTTGAAGGTGAAGTCAAATAGAAAGAATGAATGAAAGTTAAAATGGAATGAGAGAAGCGAAAAAAAAGTGAGTGAGGGAAACGTTGAACGAGGATACTGGTGTAAAGAAAGAAAAGAATGAGAAAAGAAGGAGAAAATAATGAAGGAATGGAGAATATGAAATTAGATTAAATAGAAGAAATATCAAATAAAATGGAATGAAAGAAACCTTGAAATGGAGAAAGAAAAAAAAAGAAAGAATAAAGTAAACGAATGACTGAATGAAAGAATCGAAAGAAAATTAGACGAATACAAAAAATGAATGGAACGAAAAACGGAATGATAGAAACGAAAGAGAGTATGACGGAAACATGGATATTGATATCACGAAAGAAATCAAGAAGAAAAAAATAATGAAGGAATGAATGATATGAAATGAAATGAAATAGCAGAAAGATGAATAAATATAAAAAGAAAAAAAAAACAAGAATTTTTTAATTGCAGCGACATTCCTCTCGCTCTTCGTCTTTGTTGGTTAATTTCTAAAGCAAACCTTTCACAATAGCATTCCGTAAAAATTAATTCTCAATCCGGTCATATCAGAACGCACAAAGGGAGATACAACGGGTTTATTAATTGCTTGTTTTCAGTAGGGGTAGCACTAGTTTTAGTACTTGGTCATACACTATTTGCTGTCTAGTTTTCTGTGTTTGTTATAGTTTAATACACTGGGAATAGTCGGTCGGTTTAAAACTGTTATATAGTTAGGTCATGTGAGTATTAGGAGGAGAGTCCGTCATCTAAGTTGCATTCCAAGTTCAAATCAGTGTGGCGCTTTGCTAAAGGATTTTTTTTCTCAGGTTCGTTCAGATCCTTGTCGCCACTTGTTATATAGTAAGGCCACGTGAGTATTAAGAGGAGAGTCCGTCATCTAAGTACGTCAAGTGAGTTCTGCACAGAGTAAAATGTGTGTTCTTAAATAGTGGCTAGAACCATAGCCACTATTAAGGTACGGGGGAGATGGATCATTCCATTATATCACCCCTCCCTGAGCTAAATTCTACTGTTGGAATTTTTCTTTTACTATTTCTTCTTTTTTCTTTTTTGTAAATTCATTTTTCTTGCGTTCCAAGTTCAAATCAGTGTTGCGGTTTGCTACACGATATTTTTTTTCTCGGGTTCGTTCAGATCCTTGTCGCCACTTGTTATATAGTAAGGTCACGTGAGTATTAGGAGGAGCGTCCGTCGTCTAAGTACGTCAAGTGAGTTCTGCACAGAGTAATCTGTGTGTTCTTAAATAGTGGCTAGAACCATCGCCACTGTTAAGGTACGGGGTAGATGGGTCATTCTATTATATCAGGTACAGGGGAGATGGGTCATTCCATTATATCAGGTACGGGGGAGATGGGTCATTCCATTATATCAAAAACACACAAAAAGGAGAGACAACAGGTTAACGAATTGCAAGGTTTATTTCATTCCATTTTTCTTTCCCTTTTTCATTCTTTGTTTCGTCCGTTTTATTCTTTCATTTCTATCTATATTCAATTCGTTCTTTCTGTATGTCTTCTCGTTCTTCATTTCTTTCATTCCATCTTTCTTTCGATTATTTTCTTCCTCTCTTTCATTCTGTTTTTCGTTTCATTCATCCTTTCTATTTGTCCCCGCTTTTCTTCGTTTTCTTTCATTTGACATTTTTACTCTTTCAGTTAATTTCACCTTCTTTATTCCTTCATTTCTTCTTTCTTTTCTTCTTCATTTCTATCTTTCCCCCTCATATCCACGTTCATCCTTTCTGTCATTTTCTCTTTCATTTGTTTCTTTCATTCAAATTTGCGTTTCATCCATTCTTTCTTTTCGTCTCAACATTCAACGTTTCTTTCGTTCCGTTTTTCTTTCACTACTTTCATTCAGTCTTTCATTTCCTTTGATCTTTCTTTTTCTCTTTCATTCCCTTTTTCTTTCGAATTTTCCATTCTTTCCATTTATTCTTTATGTTTATCTCGATCATCTTAACTTTCTTTCTGTCTCTCTTTCAATTCATTCGTTCTGTTTGTTTCCTCATTCTTCATTTCTTTCATTCCATTTTTCTTTCAATTCTTTCATTCCGTCGTTCATTCTGTTTTTCCTTTCATTATCTCTTTCTATTTGTCTCCGTTTTTCTTCGTTTTCTTTTGTTCCATTTTTCTTTCATGTTCATCGTTTCCCTCACTCTGTCTTTCTTTCGCTTCTTTCATTCTGTTTTATTCATTCTATCTAATTGTCTCCGTTCAGCGTTTCTTTCGTTTCGTTTTTCTTTCACTTTTTAATTTTTTCTTTCTTTCGTTTTATTTTTTTCAATATCTCTCTATATCCATCGTTTCTTTTTCATTCATTCTTTCTATTTATTCCTGTTTTTCTTTGTTTTCTTTCAGTCCGTTTTTCTTTCACTACTTTCATTTAGTCTAGCGTTTTCTTTATTCTTTCATTTTCTTTCCCTGTCAATTTGTTATTCATTCTCTTTCATTTCACATATTTACTATTTCATTTCCTGTTCTCAATTCCTTTTTTTTCTCTTTCTTTTCTTCTTCATTCTTCACTTTCCATTAATATTCACGTTCATCGTTTCTGTCATTCTATTTTTCTTTCGCTTCTTTCATTCAGTCTTTTGTTTCCGTTAATCTTTCTTTTTCTCTCTCTTTCAAAGTTTCATTCAGTCCTTTTCTCTTTCACTTTTTACATTATTTCTTCCTTTCGTTTTATTTTGTCTATTTCTCTTGATATTCACAGTTAATTTCATTCCGTTCTCTTTCAATTTATTCTTTCTGTTTATCTTCTCGTCCTTCTTTTTTTTCATTCCATTTTTCTTTCAATTCTTTCATTCTTTTATTCTGTTTGTCATTTCATTCATTAGTTCGTTTTATTTTTTCAATATATCTCTATATCCATCGTTTTTTTTTCATTCTTCCTATTTATTCCTGTTTTTCTTTGTTTTCTTTCGTTCCGATTTTCTTTCTCTACTTTCATTCACTCTATCATTTCCTTTATTCTTTCTTTTCCTCTCTCCATTTCAATGTTTCCTTCATTCTTTTTCATTCCATATTTTTACTCTTTCACTTGGGGTATCACTAGTTATTCTACTTGGTCATACTATTTGCTTTTAATGTGTTTATTTTTCTGTGTTTGTTACAGTTTAATACACTGGGAATTGTCGGTAGATTTCGTAGACTGCTATCGGAAAAGAATCGCGTTTTGTGTTGATTGGAGAGAAAATTAATTTAACGACGTCAGCCGATGAAGATGATTTCCTTCTGTTTCTGAAAAATGGCCGCGAAGCAGAAAACGGGTAACAACACCCCCATCCCTTCCCCACCCCCCACACACAACGATGAATGTTAAGATAAAGCATTAAGAGTGTATGAATAATCATGAGATACTCTTCTTGATAGCAGGCATTCTTCAATGGGTCGATATAATAATAATAATAATAATAATAATAATAATAATAATGATAATAAAAATAAGATAATAATAATAATAATTTATAATAATAATAATAATAATAATAATATAATAATAAAATAATAATAATGATAATAATATAATAATAATGATAATATTAATAATAATTTGTAATAATAATAATGATAATAATAATAATAATAATATAATAATAATAATAATAATAATAATAATATATAATAATAATAAATAATGATAATAATAATAATAATAATAATATAATAATAAATAATAATAATAAATGATAATAATTATAATAATAATGATAATAATAATAAATAATAATAATAATAATAATGATAATAATAAAATATATATAAATGATAATAATAATAATAATATATAATAATATGATAATAATAATATAATAATAATAATAATTAAATAATAATAATATATAATAATATTTATACTACTACTACTACTACTACTACTACTACTAATAATAATAATAAATAATATAATAATATGCGGTCCCAGGATATCACAAGGTGAAGCTAAAGGAAAATGAAAAGATGAATAAATACCTGGACCTTGCCAGAGAATTAAAAAAGCTGTGGACCATGAGCGTAAAAGTGATACCAATTGTAGTTGGTGCACTTGGAACGGTCCCAATAAACTTGGAAAAAAGACTGGAGGATCTGGAAATCAGAGGAAGAATTGAGACCATCCAGACTGCTGCACTGCTGCAATCGGCTAGAATACCCAGGAGACATGAGGAGACTTGTTGTTACTCAGACTCTGGTAAAATACCATCAGATAACGCTGATGTGAAAAACTCAAAAGGAGTGAAAATAATAATAATAATAATAATAATAATAATAATAATAATAATAATAATAATAAAGTAACTCAATTTTGATCACACAACAAAATGGTACATGAATAAACCAGAATTAGTTCTTGGAAATTAAACGCATAAAATTCTCCGGGACTTTAGGATAAAGACGGATAACCTTATCCGAGGGATAACACCAGACATAGTATTAGTTAACAAGAAAAAGACAACTTGTCACCTAGTAGATTTTGCTGTCCCCACAGATCACAGGGTGAAGATGAACAGATAGACGAACTAGATAGACAAATAGCAGGACTTTGCTAGAGAATTGGAGAAAAAAAACAAAGACAAAAAAAAAACAAAAAACAAACAGTGGAATATGCGGGTGAAACTGATACCAAATCCAATTGGTTCACGTGCAACGTTCTTTCAAAATTTAGAAAACAGACTAGTGAAATATGAAAGCAAGACAGAAAGAAAGAAAGGAAAAAGAAAAAAATGAAAGAAACAATGAGAGAAAGAAAGACAGAAAGAAAGAAAGGAAAAAGAAGAAAAAGAAACAATGAAAGAAACAATGAAATAAAGAAACACAGAAAGAAGATAGGAAAAAAGAAAAAAAGAAAGATGTAAAGAAACAATGAAAGAATTAAAGAAAAAGGAGAAAGAAAAAAATGAAAGAATGAAAAGAAACACAGAAAGAAAGAAAGAAAGAAAGAAAAAGAAAAAAAAAAAAATGAAAGAATGAAAGAAACACAGAAAGAAAAAAGAAAAAAAAAAGAAGGAAAGAAAGAAAGAAAGAAAGAAAGAAAGAAGAGAGAGAAAGAAAGAAAAAAGAAAGAAGGAAAGAAGAAAGAGGAAAGAAACTGAGACAAAAAGATGCACAAATAGAAAGAATGAGAGCAAGAAAGAAAAAAAAGAAAGAAGGAAAGAAAGAAAGAAGAAAGAAAGAAAGGAAAAAGAATAAAGAAAGAAGGAAAGAAACAATGAGATAAAGAAACTCAGAAAGAAAAAAAGGAAAAAGAAAAGAAGAAACAATGAAAGAAATAAAGACAGAAAGAAATAAAGGAAAAAAAGAGAAAGAAGGAAAGAAACAATGAAAGAAAGAAACACAGAAAGAAAGAAACTCAGAAAGAAAGAAACACAGAAAGAAAGAAACTCAGAAAGAATGAAAGGAAAAAGAAAGAAAAAGAAACAATGAAAGAAAGAGGAATTGACACTATCCAGACAACTGTCTTGTTAAAATCAACAAGAATACTCAGAAAAGTCCTGGAGACAAGAGGTGGCATGTTGTCACTCAAACCATCAGACTACGCTGGTGGGAAAAACTTACAAGGAGGGAAATAAAAATAATCTAGTATCGATTAAAAAGAAAAAGAAAACTTGTCAACTGGTAGATGAAGTGGTTCCAGCAGATCACAGGATGAATATAAAAGAAAACGGAAAGATAAACAAATACCTGGATCTTGCTAGAGAATTGAAAAAAGAAAACTGTGGAATATGAAGGCGAGAGGGATACCACTTGTAATTGGTGCACTTGGGACGATCCCCAAAAGTTTAGAGAACAGACTAGAGGAACTGGAAATCAGTAGAAGAATTAAGACTATCCAAACAACTGCATTGCTACAATCAGCTAGAATACTCAGAAGAGTCCTGGAGACCTGTGTTAAGTTTTTTATGGGCAATCCTTTGGCCATCAAGCAAGAGCGCTTGTCCAGTGGAATTGGATTCTTGGTAAAGAGTCCTCCGATAATGAATCTTTTGGTAATCCTCTCGGGTAAAGAATCTTCAGTTCCTTCGTCAATGGACGCAAGTGTTACGTACTGGCGTTTTCACAGTACCAAATCTATATAATGTTATATCTATATACCTTTCTTTACTTCTTTACTTCTTCTATATCTTGGTCATCTATTCTTCTGGCCGGCTTTGGTTCTATCTTCTAGCATCTTGGTCTGGTATATCTTCTATGGGGATTCCGGGTCTGGTTTCTCTTAGGGATCACTCCTTATCAGAAGCCCTGTGTCATTGTTAGTTTTTAGGTAATAAACACAAGACTTCGATTTACATTGATGTTACTTTATTTATAAATCCCCAAACCAGACAATCTGCGCAGATCCTTACATCTTGCTAGCTCGGCTTCTAACTTCTAACTGACTTAAACTTACTAGATCCTTAAACCGGAAGAGGGCCTTCTATGTGGGTTCCGGTTCTCACGATTTATCCCTGGAAAGCAAGGTGAGAGTGAGGTCAAGCGCTGTCACTCACTCCCAAGGCCACCAGCTGCACTAATCGCCATTATGATTCTACACTACCTTAAAAAACTATTAGGGATCCAATAGTTATGTAACAGCAAGTATACCGTGAAAGAAGCAGTGCTTAAGTAGTGTATCAGCCACGCAATATGGCCAGTGATTGGCTAAGGAATAGACCACATGACCTCGCCTAGTCTATAAATCCAGGTGGGGAATTAGAGCACACCTTATATCTAAGGTTTCCAACAACCTGAGGAGACTTGTTGTCACTTAGACTCTAGTGAAACATCATAAGATTACGCTGGTGTGAAAAACACACAAGGTGTGAAATAATAATATAATGCTATCTGATATTGCAATCTTGAAACAAAATAACATACTTAGAAAATGTACTGGTGTCAGGAAATTTACGAAATCCCATGAACAAATAAATCACCTTATGTACATGGATTATATGAAGGTATTTGCCAGAAAAAATAAAAAAAAGGAACTAGAAAACCCTTTTCACAAAGCATAAGTATATCCAACCAGGATATAGGAATGGAATTTTTGGATCGACAAGTATGTCATACTCGAGATTGAAAAGGAAGAATAATAAACAACAGAAAGAGTTGAATTACCAAAATCGGGAAAATACAAGAACACTTGGAGGAAAGAGAATTACAAATCCTTGAGAATATTGGATGTAGGCAACATCAAATAAACATTTGAGAAAAAAGAAAAATTATCTCAAAAAGTACATCAGAAGAACAAGAAATCTCCTAGAAACCAAACTCTAGGATAGAAATATCGCCGAGGAAATAAATGTTGCATAGCGCCTTCTTTACTGGCACTAAATAGGTATCTGTTATATACTGGTCTTTTCACTAAGCCAAATCAGCATCTAACGTTATATACCTTTCTTTAATTCTTACTCAGGTCGTCTATTCTTCTGGCCGGCTTTGCTTCTGATCGTCTATCATCTATCTTGGTCTGGTATATCTTCTATGGTCTCATCTGGTCTTCTATTGAGGATTCCGGGTCTGGTTTCTGTTGGTAGGGATTTCTTGTTATCAGAAGTCCTGTGTCATTGTTAGTTTTTAGTAATAAACACAAGACTTCGATTTACGATGATGTTACTTTATTCGTAGATCCCCAGACCAGACAATCTGCGCAGTGAGACTCACATATTTCTAGCTTGGCTTCTAAGTTCTAACTGACTAACTGAGTTGCTTATTCCTTAAATCGGAAGGGAGCTTTCTATCAGGGTTCCGTTTCTCACGGTCTATCCCCAGAAAGCAAGGTCAGAGTGAGGTCAAACGCTATCACTCACTCTCAAGGCCATCAGCTGTACTGATCGCCATAATGATTTCTACAATACCTTAAAATGTATTAGGGATCCAATAATTATGTAACATAAACACCTGGGCAGTCTCCCTTGTAAGATATTCTGGACCATTCTTAAAATGGACAGGGGAGGGAACCCCCGGGAGATAAACCAAAATAAGGAAATTGATGACGATGAGCAAGATGATACAATTATCTTTATCATCATCATCATAACGTGCCAGTGGCACGGATATCCATGTTAATCTCTCGCCAACCATCCCTATCATTCATCGCTCTTGATAGGTCCTCTGCGAAGCATCTCGCATCGGCACAGTGCTAGTTATAGACTGACTCTATGTGTCAAGAAAAGAAGGAGGTATTGGTCTCGCCAACATTGCGTGTCTTATTTCTTATTGAGTCATATTTCTCTTTCTTGTGTCCAGATCACTCAACAGTATGAATCTAGCCTACCACTATTGCGTCTTCATCTCTCGATGGTTAGCTAGGGACTTATTATCTACTACTAAACTCTCTAAAATTACTGCTATTGCGAAACGGAGAGGAAACATTACAGATTGCAACAATTCGAAGAAACGAATTATACAGTAAAAAAAAGCAAAGAAGACTAATTACGGCAGCCAGTAACAACAATTGCAACATAAGGACAAACAGAAAAACTACAAAAACTAGAAAACAGAAATGGAAAGAAAATCAACTACATACTTATTAAATATCAAAAAAACAAAAAACAGCGCTTAAGGCGTTTTTCCCAAAAAGTTAATGCGATATTTTACCACCCCCAGTCTTTTTTCGACAAGTAAATGTAAATATTTTAAACTTTTAAAAATATGGCTTGCTTTTAACGCCTTCAAACCACAAAAAAAAAAATTGTCGATAAAAACGCCTTCAATCGACAAATTAGTTTTTCATATACAGCAGGCACCACTTCAGCTAAAGACTTCATTTATAAGTGGGTTTGTTTTTTGAGCCAGCACCGCCTAGGGTTTTTAAAGGCAGGGGACCGGGACGGAACTCTGCGAATAGTACCATTATTTCAAAGAACAAACTAGAAATCTTGCACAAAAGAAGACCTGTACATGGTAACAAAAGAAAAGCCTCGAATGAGAAACTGAATCCCTAATAATAGCAGCAAAGATAATTCCATAAGCAAAAATTATATTAAAGTGGAAGTAGATAATGCGCAACAAAATATCCCATGAATAAGTGCTTAACTGTCAAAGGTGTTTGACATGTTTCACATTGTGGTTGTTGTTCTTGTTTGAGTATATAGGAGTGCGTTAGTCTTGTATGACGAATGCGTAATCGGGACACAACGACTTGTTCCTTTCTAGACTTTAAAGAAAAGAGAAGGAAAAGGTAGAAAGAAAGAAGAGCAAAAGCGAAAATTTGTTTGTATAAAAAAGAAAAAAACAACCGTGAAGGAAGAAAAATAAGATGAAACAAGAAGAAATAAAAAAAGAAAAATTATAACATTATACAAGATAGAGAAAGAAAGAATAACAAACGGAAGTAAAGAAAGAAAGAAAGAAGAGAAAAGAAAGTTAGGAAAGAAAGATAGAATGAAAAATGAATTTGAAATTGAAGAGAAAGAAAGAAAGAACGAACGAAAGAAAGAAAGAAAGAAAGAAAGAAAGGAAAAGGATAGAAGAAAAGTATCTATCTGAATGTTTGAGATGAGGCTTGATGATTAATATTATCTGCGTTATTCGGACTATTGTCCTCATCTTCTTCGTTATCAGTACAACGTTTCGGTCGATATGCCCTCCGGCCTTCTTCAGGTATTTCTTGTCGGACTCGGGGACCTTCTTTTCGAACTCGGGAACCTTCTTGTCGTAATCGGGAACCTTCTTGTCGTGTCCAATAGGACACATGGTCTAGTGGATAAAGGAGTTAGGTTAAGAGTTCTAAGTGACAGTTATCTCTGGACTGCAGGTTCAATCCTGGTCAAGGGCAGTAACATAGAATAATAATTAACACAGCTTAACGCCCTTACCCCAGCTAGTGGAATGAGAACAGGATACCCCCGTGGACTGTATAAAGGGTTAGGTTAAAATTTCCGTGATGGCTCCCGATTACAAGAAGAAGGTTCCCGATTATGCCTGAAGAAGGCCAGAGAGCACATCGCTCGAAACGTTGTATACATAACAATGAAGATGAGGACAATAGTCTGAATAACGCAGATAATACTAAAATAGCCAGTGTTGGATAAGTGTACACCGAGACGAAACGGTTAATCATGTAATAAGCGAATGTAGATAAAAACATTTAACATTTTTTTCTTATCACCTAACATTGACCCTTCTTATTTTGGGGGCGCAAAATATCGGTGGGGCTATGTAAAGTTGAAACTAATTACAGTATGAATAAAAAGACAAAAAAGATCGGTGTGAATAGAAGTTTAAAAAAAAAATTGAGGGAGCTACTCTGGTAGAAAATAAGTACCGAAAATCGGAAATTGAAATGCAAAATAAAAACTAAAAAAAATAATTTAGATGGTCCGGAAAAATGATTTACTTTTATCATACATTAAAATACATTCTCAATTTTTTTTCATATTTTATACACACATACCGTACATTTTTCTCTGACAACCACTGACACACAAATACACACTCGCACACACACACACACACACGCACACACACACACATATATATATATATATATGTATATATATATAGTTAAATAATGCAGCCATTTTCTGTCTGCATTTTTTGTCCTTTGTTTTCTCGTATTGCCGGATTATTTTTGTAATATCTGGCGAAAATTGGCTGATGTATTTGCCATATGTCATAGACCAAGTACTTTCTGCCCTATCGTGGGCCATCTTCAAGGTATTTTGAAACCGTACAACAATGTGCTATTCCATTTTCCATTTTCCATTTATATAGGTTGTGTTTATTATTGTTGTTGTTATTATTATTAGTGTTATTATTATCATTGTCATTATTATTACTATATTATAAATATTATAATTTTATAGAAATTATAGGCATTTTAGAATGTTGGTGCTATTATCAAAGTTTATTTTGTTTAGTTTTGGATTTTTGTGTCTAATATGCAGTGCTTCAAAGATTTTTAGTCACAATATATATATATATATATATATATATATATATATATATATATATATATGTGTGTGTGTGTGTGTGTGTGTGATAATTGTAATTTCATACTCGTAAATTAACTCAAACGAGACAAAAAATACAATCGCACACATACCCACTCAGAACAACAACAACAAAACAAACAAACAAACAAACAAAAAAAACAAAACAATGTTAATAAACATTAATTAAAACTACAAAAATAACTCAACGCTAATGAAACCATAATTAGAATTTGACAGACACAACACCGAAGTTCGATTAATCAGGAATTACAACAATTCAAAACTTTTTTTTTTCCGATAAAATCAATTTTGTAAAAACTTCGAAAAAAAAAAATTCTACTGACCTTGTGAAAAAACGTTTAAACAAAATTGTTGCGGCTTTAAGAATTGTATATGGTTTGGGAATTAGTGGAATTAATTCTCTTCAGAGAAACCTGTAATAATCGCAGAGTTCCGTCCCGGCTTCCTGCCTCAAAAACCGCTAGCCGGTGGCTGCTGAAAAAACACCAGCAACGATTGAGGGTCCGTAGCCGAAGCTGTGACACTTGAAAACAAAACAAACAAAGAAAGCCAACCAACATAGGGCGTTTTTCCCGAAAACCCAAATCCAACCCTAACCCTAAACCATAACCCTAACCCCCCTTGTTAAAATTAACAGTTTTATTACAAAGTTTCTTTCTTTTTCTTTTTTTATTACACATTTTTTCTAGGTCACCCTGTGTGCAGTCTCCATTAACGTCAGAAATCAACGGCTTTTGTCGTACTTGTCACTGCGTCTGTAGAAAATCTGCGGCAAACAAGAGCATCTGTTATATAAAAGGTAGTGGAGCGCTACACCTACCATCAGCTCCTTACTTTACCACACACCACACACACACACATACACACACACACATATATATATATATTGTTGAAATGATAAGGCTAACGGTAGAAACGGAATTGGTTTAATGGCATATCAATCATTATGGGTTATTTAATACCGAATCTTAATTTTTACATACTAGCAAGAATAGGCACCCACTGGGTGTAAGTATTTAAGTTTTAATGTAATAACATATGTTAATATGCTAGAAAGACTAACGATTTTTTTAGAATCTGAGGTGGAGCGCCACACCTACCAGCTCCTTACTTTACCGCAAAGATCCCTGTGCTACTCATACGCTGAGTTGGCGAGGACCGGTATCGAACTAGGAACCTTGTGGTTTCTAGCAGAACGCTCTACCGACTGAGCTAACCCTTATACTCAATTCATATCGGGTATATAATAAGGAGAGTGTAGAGAGTGAAGGAAGGTGTTATTACTTGTTCTTACTTGTTTTTACTGGGTTTACTTCGTCGGCTGCCATCTGCTTCTAGGCTGACTCTTCTGCTGGGCTGGGTGTCTGCTCATATCTTTTTGGGAATAATTTAGCAAGACTTCATATTTTTCTTTATTCTTTATTAGAAACCCACAGCCCAGAAGAGTTTCCAACCGAACCAAACCAAATGCTCGGTTATTTCCTATAAGTCTAACATAAACAAAGGGAAACCACTCTTGACTGATTAATTATTTATTTATTTATTGATCTATTAGGAAAAAAGAAGACGGGTTAGGGTTAGGGTTAGGGTTAGGGTTAGGTTAGGGTTTTAAAAAAAAATAAATAGATAATTTATCAGTCAAGAGTGGTTCCCTTTGTGTTTATGTTAAACTTATAGGAAATAACCGAATGCTTTGTATCGATGTTTAATTTTCTAAAATAAGTCAAGCGATGACATTAAGTGTGCAGCATCCTTCCGTTTTTTTATTATTATTGGTCGATTGGTCTCGACTGACTGACAATGACAATAAATAAAGAAATAAATAAACAAGTCAATGACTCAGGTGCGTCATTCTTATCATCGTCATTACCACCACTACACCTCCACCACTACACCTCCACCACTACACATCCAAAATAGGCCAATGGGGTCATTGAGAGCAACTCCGCAATCTGCCAGCGAGAGATGAAGCCCAAGTGTGTGTGAGTGTATATATATATATTTACCAACCCCTCCACACGAGCAAGATGTGACATAAATTAATATTTATGTTAAAAAAATGGCTAAGATTCATTCAACATTTTAACTTTTAGTATTCTGTTTTAAAAGAATATTATTAATTACAAAATACTCCATATATACATTTACCAACCCCTCCACACGAGCAGGATGTGACACAAGGTCAATTTCTTAAGCGGAGTTCAACAGGTTTGAATTCAGAGTTTTCCTTCTCCTAGACCTGTTGCCTAACCAAGGTTAAAGAGCCCAGTCTGCCCTACTATTTATCCATAGCTGGAGGGAGAGAGTAGGATTCATACCTTTCCCAAGGGTATCAGCGCTAAGTGAAATGCAATTACCACATCCAGGATTTGAACTTGGGGCGAGGAGTTAATTTCCCATGACTTAAACGATTACACCACACGCTTCCACACCAGTGTGTGAGTGTATATTGTGAGTATGTGTATGTTAGTGTGTGTGTGTGTGTGTGTGAGTGTATATGTGAGTAGTGTATGTTGTCTGTGTGTGTGTGTGTGAGTGTAGTGAGTGTGTGTATGTTAGTGTGTGTGTGTGTGTGTGTGAGTGTATATGTGAGTATGTGTATGTTAGTGTGTGTGTGTGTGTGTGTGAGTGTATATGTGAGTATGTGTATGTTAGTCTGTGTGTGTGTGTGTGAGTGTATATGTGAGTATGTGTATGTTAGTGTGTGTGTGTGTGTATGTGTGTTTGTGTTTGTGTGTGTGTATATGTTTGGTAGCTTGTGACGTCCCGTTTTCCATCGCAACAAAAAGTAAAAAAACGACAAAAAAGAACAACTAAAAAAAAAAAACAAAAGAAAAAAAAAAACAAACAAACATAAAAGTGAGGATAGTGAGATATCTCTCTGTATACAGTGTTGCCTATCAATCAGGTGACACCAACAAGCCTCTCTGTCATAAACACACACTTGTTTAGGAAATGTTTATTGTGTAACGGAAATGGATACGACGACACGGATTCAACTCCTTGACAAAGCTGTTTGCATTTTACATTGTGCTACTAACTGAGAGAAAGGTATGAATCAAATTATTCTCCCCTCAGATATAGATAAATTGTAGGGCATATTGAAAAGTTGAAAAAAGTAAAGATCCTTTTTTCAACTTTTCATTATGTTCGATTAAAAGAGAATAGCGTTATCTCTTCCGCGCACTCAACCCCTCTTTATATATTCCTCCTACTCTCTTTCTTTCTTTAACATATTTTTTCTCTGTAGCATGTCATTTTTCTTCTCTTTCTTTCTTTATAATGGAAACGGAATGGTCCATTATTTAGATGGGGAGACAACGCTCATAAGAAATAAGAATTCGTTGGGAAAGTAACACCAGATAATCAGCATTTATATGTTTACTTTTCATCTTGGACGATTTGGACGGTCTCACTCTTAACCAGAGGGTGTTGCAAGATGATAACGGTCCTATAATTAAGGAACACGAGTATCAATATATAAATTTGATTGATTAATAATAGTTACTTTTATGCATAGGGTTATATGGTTCCAAGTAACTAATAATAATCCACAGTAAACGGTTACATAAGAAAGGCTAAAAAAAAAAAAGAATATGAAATAGAGTTCATAGAGAAGTACTCTTTATTTAGTATTATCTGCTCTCCGGCCTTCTTCAGGTATCTTTTGTCGGGCACAGGAACCATCTGGAATTCGGAAGCCTTCTTTTCGGACTCGGAAACCTTCTTGTCTTAATCGGGGGCCATCACGGAACTTTGAACCTAACCAATTAAGGAACTCGAGTATCAGTATATAGATTTAATTGATTAATAATAGTTATTTGTTTGCACGGAATTATATGGTTTCACGTAAACCATAACAATCTGAAGTGCGTGGTGTAATGATTAAAGTCATGGGAAATGGACTCGTCGCCCCGAGTTCAAATCCTGGATGTGGTAATTACATTTTTACTTAGCGCTAATACCCTTTTTGTTGCGATGGAAAACGGGACGTCACAAGCTACCAAACACACACACACACACACAAACACACACACATACTCATATATACACTCACACACTCGTGTGGAAGCGTGTGGTGTAATCGTTAAATCATGGAAAGTGGACTCGTCGCTCCGAGTTCAAATCCTGGATGTGGTAATTGCATTTCACTTAGCACTAATACCCTTGGAAAAGGTAAGAATCCTACTCTCCTTCCAGCTATGGATGAATAGTACGGATAATTGAGCTCTTTAACCCTAATTAGGCAACCGGTCTAGGAGAAGCAAAACTCTGAATTCAAACCTGTTGAACTCCGCTTAAGTAATTGACCTTGTGTCACATCCTATTCGTGTGGAGGGGTTGGTAAATATATATATGGTTTCACGTAACTAAAGATAATCTTCAGTAAACAGTTGCATAAGAAAGGCTAAAAAAAGAAGAAGATGAAATAAAGTCTATAGAGAAGTACTCTAGCGCTAGTGAAAAGGAGATAGACACCGACGACTTTACTTACTTAATTGATAATAGTTATTGGTTTGCACTGAGTTATATGGTTTAAAGTAACTATTAATTAACCTCAGTAAAGGGTTATAGAAAAAAGGATAAAGAAGGAGATGGAATCGTCTATAGAGAAGTATTCTTTATTTTTCGGTTAAATTCGCTAATCGTTGAACCGAGACTTGAAATAGTGCAAAGATAATGTGCATTCTAGTCTCAGCCATTTTTCTATTTCATCTTGGACGATCTCATTTTTGGACCATATGTCCTTTAGGCACCCCTTTTGCGATCTCAATTCATAAGGACATTTTTTCAATTTACACCGTCAAAATCCGGTTGTTTGTTAACAGACGATTTTTAGTTTTTTTTTTAAATGATAAAACTAACAGCTAACCCTAAACACTAACCCTAACCCCTAACAAACAACAGGGTTTTGACGGTGTAAATGAAAAAAAAATGTCCTTATGAATCAAGATCGCAATCGTGTGCCTAATGGTCATATGGTCCTTATTTTTAACCAGAGGCTGTTGCAAGATGATAACGGTCGTACAATTAAGGAACTCAAGTATCAGTACATAGATTTAATTGATTAATAATAGTTATTTGTTCGCACGGAGTTATATGGTTTCACTTAAGCCATAACAATCTGAAGCGTGTGGTGTAATGGTTAAAGTCATGGGAAATGGACTCGTCGCCCCGAGTTCAAATCCTGAATGTGGTAATTGCATTTCACTTAGCGCTAATACCCTTGGGAAAGGTATGAATCCTACTCTCCCTCCGCTATGGATAAATAGTAGAGCAGTCTGGCTCTTTAACCCTGGTTAGGCAACCTGTCTAGGAGAAGGAAAACTCTGAATTCAAACCTGTTGAACTCAACTTAAGAAATTGACCTTGTGTCACATCCTGCTCGTGTGAGAGGCTGGTAAATGTATATATGGTTTACATAATTTTCAGTAAACAGTTACATAAGAAAGGTTAAAAAGGACAGATGAATAGAGTCTATAGAGAATTACTCTTTATTTTTTGGCAAAATTCGCTAATCACTGAATTGAGTCTTGAAATAGTGCGAAGATTTTTAATCAGAGGCTGTTGCAAGAGGATAACGGTCGTACAATTGAGGAACTGGAGTATCAGTACATAGATTTAATTAATCAATAATAGTTATTTGTTTGCACAGAGTTATATGGTTTCACTTAAGTAATGATAATCTTCAAAACAGTTACAGAAGAAAGGCTAAAAAAAAAAGAAAGATAAAAAGTGGCTATAGAGAAAGTAGTCTTTATTTTCGGCTAAAGTTTTGCTAATCATGAATTGAGTCTGAACGACATGTAGTGATGGGTTGTAATGATCATGACTGTGATAAGAAGCTTGGAAACGGCCATTTGTCAATGCGAGACGCGTAGCGGAGAGATAATGCTCATGTTAGTCTCAGCCAATGAAAACCAGTGACGTATACGAAAAATCCAAAACGGTCAGAATCAATAGAGAAATGGATGCCGAGCTGCAATTAATTGCTTGCGCATGCGCGCAGCTTTAAGCAAACTTGTTATTCAGTTGGTTGCGAACCTAAGGAGGAAAAAAATGTGAATAGAAAAAAAAAAAATGAATGAAAAAGAAAGAAAAAAAAAGAAAGAAATATTAAAAGAAATTAATAGAATTATAAGTGAATTTATCATTCTCATTGAAAAATCATCGTCTTTTTTTTCTTTCTTTTTTCTTTCATTTATTTTTTTAAGTTCCATTCATTTTCCTTTTTATCTTCAGATTGTTATATGAAGGTTTCTGTTAGTAGGAGTTGTAATAGTTTCTTCTGTTTATAGTGATCAATCTTTTACTCTGTTCTCCAGCTTTTAATTCTATGATTCCTCATGTTTTTTTTTTTCAAAACTGTTTTGAATTTATTTCTCTCTTTTTTATTCGTATTTCGTCATTTCGCTATTTCGCGTTTTACATCTACTCACTTAAAGATCTAACGCTTTTATGTGATTTAAAAAAGAAAGGAGACATCTCCATACTCGACCGTAAGCCTCTAAAGCCAGTCGAACAATTTACGTACCTAGGTAGTAATATCTCATCAACAGAAAGCGATGTTAATGTACGCATAAGGAAGGCATGGTTTGCTATAAATAGATTTACCTATACAATATATAAAGGGAAGCGAGTGGTGTAATGGTTAAAGTAAGGGAAATGGACTCGTCGCCCCGAGTTCAAATCCTGCATGTGAATTGCATTTCACTTAGCGCTAATACCTTTGGAAAGGTATGAATCCTACTCTCCCTCCAGCTATGGATAAATAGTAGGGCAGACTGGGCTCTTTAACCCTGGTTAGGCAACCGGTCTAGGAGAAGAAAACTCTGAATTCAAACCTGTTGGACTTGCTTAAGAAATTAACCTTGTGTCTCATCCTGCTCGTGCGGAGGGTTTGTAAAATAATATATAAAGGGCAGTTTGTGTTATGTATGCGGAAATATAGATAAAACAATTAACGACAAAGCAAATAGATATATATATACACATTCTATCATCAGATCATGCTTTTTGAGCAAAGATAATGAATGTTTGATTTATATTAGTGAAGATATTT
This sequence comes from Doryteuthis pealeii, assembly GCA_023376005.1. Taxonomy (NCBI): domain Eukaryota; kingdom Metazoa; phylum Mollusca; class Cephalopoda; order Myopsida; family Loliginidae; genus Doryteuthis; species Doryteuthis pealeii. The sequence continues at coordinate 73,326,422 of CM042170.1, read as the reverse complement.
AGAAAATAAAATAACAGCGTAGAATTGTTTTTGCATTTAATATTTTAAATCGTAGACATTAATATTTCTTTCAGAGTTGCTGATCAATACAATGGCTTTTTTTAAGTAGAGATTTTAATGGGGGCATACTACAAGGATCAACTCGCGATTAAAAAATTATGGATCTGTGAGATTAACTTTTTTTGTTTATCTCCCTCACTACCAAGGCAACGCCGGGTAGCCGCTTCTAGTCAGTTATATGTGTTATGTTTTTATGGGCCATCCTTTGGGCCTTCAAGCAAGAGCGCTTGTCCGGCAGAAATCCTTTGGTTATCCCCTCGGTTAAAGAATCCTAAGTTCCTTCGTCAGTGGTCGCAAGTATACTGTGAAAGAATCAGTGTTTAAATAGTGTATCAGCCACGCAGTATGGCCAATGATTGGCTAAGGAACAGACCACGTGACCTCGCCAAGTCTCGGGCTAGCTCAGTCGGTAGAGCGTTCGGCTAGAGATCACATGGTTCCTAGTTTGATACCGGCCCTCGCCAACTCAGCGTATGAGTAGCACAGGGATCTGTGCAGTAAAGTAAGGAGCTGATGGTAGGTTTGGCGCTCCACCTCAGACGCAAAAACAATCTCTTGGTCTAGCGCTAGTGAAAGGGTAGACTCCCTTGCTGTATGGCTCATACCGACATTAGGCCGCCAACAACTTTACTTTACTTATATCAAACAAAATCCAACAATATGGAAATCAGATCTTACTTGCAAGTTAAAACGATAATTTATCCAAGGCTTCGTTTTATCAGTGCTACTTTACGGGTGAACCCTTGAACTTTAACGGAGCCCGAGAGAATAAACTTGATGGGAGTTGCACAAGAATGTTGCGTGGTGATCTTAATCTTGAAACATCACCCACAAGGAAGAGGTTGTATGGCACCTGCCTCCTATAACAAACCATCCGAGTAAGACGGACAAGACATGCGGGACACTGCTGGAGAAGCAAGGACGAACTCATAAGTGTCGTCCTGCTGTGGAAACCAGAACATGGACATACTAGTGCTAACCTCCAGCAAAGACCTACATAGATCAGTTGTGTCCGGAACTGGCTGCTGTGTAGAAGACCTTCCAAGGACAAGGAATGATAGGGACGGTTGGCGAGAGATTGCTATCCAATGCTACTGGTGCAACCTGATGATGATGATGATGATGAAACGACTATGGCTACGATTTTTGACGACAATCAACATTATCTTCTCACCTCGGAACCTTAAATTTCGGACCATATGACCTTTAGGCACCTCTTTTTGATCTCGATTAAAAGGACATGTTTTTTCATTTACACCGTCAATATTCGGTTGTTTCAACAGACGATTTTTAAATTAAAAAAAAAAATTATGAACTAACTCCAAACCAACCAAAACCCTAACAAACAATCGGATATTGACGGTGTAAATGAAAAACATGTCTTTCTTAATCGAGATCAAAAAGGGGGGCCTAAAGGTAATATGGTTCAATATTTTACTACCACTTGGACACATGACGTAAGGATATAAGGTTGTGTTGATAAAATTCTAAGTTAAAGTGATAAATCATCCTAGGTTGCAAGTTCCATCCTAGCCACATTGGCCATTACTTAAGCTAGACGGGCGTCAGAGAGGCCCCCTCTGATCAATCGGCTGTCACGTCAAGCGTACCATCAGGGGTTACCGACCAGGGATACTCGCATCATTTCAGGGTGTACAAGAAGCGTCCATTCAAATTTAGATTAAATATTTTTTGGTAATTAATAGTACCAGACAAGCAACAGAAAACACCTCCGGGCGTCGTAAAAAATAATTTTTAAAGACATTGCCTGAGAGGGTTGGAGTTAAAAATTCATATCAGAGGGTTTGTATCATAAGTAAGCAAAATCCTCATATTAATTAAAGAGGAAAAAAAATAAAAATAAAACATTTTGAAATGAAAACTGAGCCCCGTCCCTCTCTGAATAAAATGTTTGCGTGCATGTAATAATCAAAACAATTATTTTGAATAGTTCCACATCAATTTTACACAAAATCGTAGGTATTTATTTTATTTAAACTTTTTAGTTAACTTCTTGTTACTGTAAAAAAGAAAAAAAAGGACGAGCGTAAAAAACAATTTTTAAAATTGCTTACTTAAATTTTGGGTGTATATAGCATAAGAATATTGTGACGTAGCTGTGACGTAGAGCTATGACGTAGTTTTTGTTACAGACAGAAATACAGACAATCTCCATTTTAATAGATATATCCTTTTGTTTCTTTATTTCAAATTATTGTCATTACCCTTCATCATGTCGAAGGAAAAGAAATGGAATGATAACTAGCTCAGTCGGCAGAGCGTCCAGCTAGGAATCACAAGGTTCCTGTTTTCGATACAGGCCATCGCACTCAGCGTATGTGTAAGCACTGGGATCTGTGCGGTAAAGCGAGGTCAGATCAAAACTCTTTTAAGGGGGTGCGAGGTCAGAGCAAAATTCTTTTAAGGGGTGCCGAGTCAGAGCAAATTCTTTAAGGTGTCAGAGAAAATTCTTGAAGGGTGGAAGAAAAAAGTTAGGAATCATTGATCTGTATGATGCTTTAAAACCTATTGCCCTTATGGCAACCCCTAACTCTTTTGATCATATGGGTGCTAGAAGCGGTGGCTAAGGGACTTCATGTCCTGGTATGACATTAAACTCTATATGATAGTGAATTCCATTTCGGGAGATCTAGGAAACGTGGATCTCCTTCATCACACTGCTCCCAGGTTCACTCTGAACCGGATGGTATTTCCCAGTCAGGTCCCTTCAATGGGTTTCTGTTTTTGGACTTATTTTTTTTCTTGCATTTAAAAAAAATGTTTTCTTTAGTTATTTTTGTTTTCTTGCGTTTTTTTCAGTACTTTCTTTATTAATTGTAGAAAATCACACTAAGTTTCAAAACGGTCGAATTGGTAAGGCAAGGTAAGGCAAGGCAACAGAAGTTGTAACTGAATACGAATCTAATCTTGTCGCAATACTACTGAGAATGCCAGGGTATTTATGAAGCCTATAACATCATAGAAACCAAGCAGCCAATCAGGACTCAAGGAATGGAATCACCCAAATGCATGAATGGACTATTCTTGACTTCCATAAATACCAGCTATCTTGGGGCACTGGCAGTTGTTTTTAGCTAGTTGCTGTTTTCAAACCCACAGTATACAGACTAACTGACTGAAATATTAATCCATTTTTCTGTTGTAGTCATTTCGTTTTTGTCGTATTTTCTTACCGTTAGATTCTTATAGTTTATCGTTACTAGTGTTAACAGTTTTCTTGTTTTTAAAATGGTTCTTTTCATTTAAAAAAAAAATTTTTTTTTGCATTTCTTTATATTTGTAGTTTTGCTGCTGTAGACATTTCTGTTTCATGCAGTTTTTTTGTGGAGTTTTTTCAGTGTTTCTGTTACTGCTTACTGTTTTTATATTTTAATGTTTTTTTTTGTTTTGTTTTTGCAGGCTTTTGTTTACGGTTTACGTATTTTTATTGTTTTTTAAATATTTCTTATTTTTTAATATTTTTTCATTTTTTTTTTTAAATTTTTTTTTTTTATTTTTTTCGTTTTTTTAAATATTTTTTCAGTTTTTAATATTTTTCAGTTTTTTAATATTTTTCAGCTTTTTTAATATTTTTTAATATTTTTTCAGTTTTTAATATTTTTTCAGTTTTTTATTTTTTCAGTTTTTTCAGTGCTTTCTGTTTACTTTCCTATTTTTTAAATGTTTTCTTAGTTTTTGTAGTTTTTGCTGTACTTCTGTTTACGGCCTTTTTTTTTATTGTTTTTTTATGTCTTTTTCACTTTTTTAATAGTTTTTTTTGCAGTCATTTGGTACTGCTCACTGATTTTTTTTTTATTGTTTTTTTTAAATGTTTTGTTCTTCAATTTTTTTGCAATTTTTAAAAACTTTCTGTTTATATTTTGTTTACTGCTCACTGATTTGTTTTTATTGTTTTTTTAAAAAATGTTTGTTCTTCAATTTTTTGCAATTTTAAAACTTTCTGTTTTGTATTTTTGTTTTAATTAAAATTAAAAAGCATTGCATTTTCCAACTTTGAAATTAATTTTTTATCTTCATCATTTTTCTTTTTCATTTCTAATCTTTTCAAGAACTTTATAACCTTACAGCTTTTTCTCTCTTATTGAAATTTAAACTCCGAAACTTTGTTCAGTTGTACATTTAAAAAATTATTTATTTATTTTATTTTCTTATTTTATTTATTTTTATTATTTATTTCCATTTTATTTATTTTTATTTTGTTTTTTATTTCTTTCCGTTTTATGTTAATTTTCATCAATTTGATTTTTGATTTTATAATTTTTGATAATTTCTTTTCTGTTGCATTGAAAATATTTTATTAATATTTAATTTGTGTTTATTATTTTTGTTTATTTCGGTATTTGATATTTGGCAATTTCATCTGTTCTTTTATGTTTTTTTTGTCTCTTGAAGTTTTTATTTATTCTATCATTTTTTAATTCTTCCGTCGCAGATTTTTCTGAAGAATATTTTATTGTTTTATTGATTAAACATTTTCACTTGAATACGCCGTAAATTCTTTAAATTAAAAAAATATTTTTGCGCATGAAAAACCTTGTTGTATGCGTCTTTCAAAATCTAGTTTTTTTTTCTACATTAAATAATTCAATTATATTTTACTTTTAATGGTGAAAAGGAAAATAATTTTTATCTGTCCCTTGATTTAATAATGCATATATATATGACACCAGTGTCTCATACATAGAGACTCGTATTGGATGGTAAGCATCGTCACAACGAGTTCAATCTTGACGATAGCTTGTTTCGCAATTTTTTTTTTTTTTTTTTTTTTTTTTTTTTTTTTTTTTTTTTTTTTTTTTTTTTTTTTTCTCTCTCTTCTCTCTCTCTTCTTTTTTTTTTTTTTTTTTTTTTTTTTTTTTTTTTTTTTTTTTTTTTTTTTTTTTTATTTTTTTCTTTTTTTTTTTTTTTTTTTTTTTTTTTTTTTTTTTTTTTTTTTTTTTTTTTTTTTTTTTTTTTTTTTTTTTTTTTCATATTGTATAATTTCTTGGAAATGTATGGATCCAACTACTTTCCTCAGCTCAACGTGCAAACCCGCTTTAAGTAATGTGACCTTGTGTCACACCTACTCATGTGGATGGGCTGGTGTATATATAGATTAATTATGTTTATATTATAACTAATATATAGTGAGTTCAATTCTAGACGAGCTGTTGATTCCAACAAGCGCTAATACTTGGAAAGATGAATCCATATATTCTCCAGTATGGGTTAAGTTATGTAGGGCAGACTGGGCCTTCACATTGGTAAGTAACCAGTTCTAGGAGAGGGATAATCTGAATCAAAGATCCTAGGTCGGTCGTTGATTGGGTTTGTGGCAACTTTGATGCACCAATTCTTTTCTATCGACTGTACAACAGTGTGGATGTCCAACGAAAGCTTCACACTATAAACAATCGTGTGGATTTCTTGTGTGTATGAATCATACGCGAAAATCGACGGAGAGTCATTATATATTATATATATATATATATATATATATATTATATAAAATATAGTATATATTATAGGGTTAGAGTATATTCCTATTCGGTTAACTTTAATTATTTCACTATTAGGTAATTGACACTCTTTTCATTTAGCTTTAGAAAACCTGTCGTTTATATATATATAATAATATAATATATTAATTATAAGATTACTATATAATATAATTTTTTTCTTTTGGCCAAGTATTATAGAACACCGATTATTTTAAAGTTGGTAAGCATTCTCGGTTTTTTCTTTGTATTCAAAATGTTTTCCCAAGGTGATGTTTGGTATATGTTTTTACAATCCAAATTGCAGGGTTTTTCTTACCAAGGGTTTAACAACAATTTGGTATATTATATTATATATATTTATATATATAAATAATATATATATATAGTATTAAGGTATTAAAATAATCTAATCAGTTTTCACCATAAAGATCTCCAGGGTGAATTTGGCAATAATTAATCAAGATATTGATTAATTACAGACAACGGCGGAAAGTGCATAATGCAAATAATTATTTTTTTCTGCATAAAAACCGTGTTGTATGCTTCTTTTTAAAATCTAGTAATTTTTCTACAGTTATATTCATTATATTTGCTTTTAATGATGAAAAGAAAAAAATAGTTGTATTGCAGTATGTTCGTGACTTAATATCATGTTCATATATATATAATATTCCTTATGTTATTATGGCGGCCAACGTGGTGTAATCTTCAATATCTTCCGAGGAAGTCTGGAAAGAAACAAGTATGAGTCCTGATTAGCATTGATCATACAGACTATGCACTCCTATATACTCAAAAATAACAAAACACAATGTGAACATGTCAACACTTGAAGGTTAAACACGTATTCATTGGAATGCAGTTTTTTGCTCACATCAGAACTGTTATTTAAAGCAAACATATGAAAGATCTTGAATGACATAGAGGATATTCTCTTTTGAGGAAATAATTATTACATAGATAAGACATAGAATTAAATCATACATATCCACTATTCCAATAAGCTAAGATATTTGCAACAATTACTAAAAAGATAAACTATAATGCAGATATGTATCACTTCCTAACCGTTCAGGCATGACATAACCCCATACGGGTTGATATGGCCGTTAAAATCAACAACAACAACAAACTTCAAGGAAGGCTAGCACTCCTTCAACACTACCACTGCAAACTGCATTGGTTTCTTGCCTTCTTTGGATTCAGACGGCAGTGTGGAGAGGGCATTTGCTGCTTGAGCAACGCTCGTCCTCCATATGAACCACCAAGTCTACCTAGGTTAAAAAAACAAAAATTTTTTTTTTTTTTGGGACACTACTCATCGTCTCTCGTGGACGGAAGTAATGCACAACAATTTAACCTAGCAGATACAGCAGTAAGAGTATGCGGTTCGAAGAGGCCAAATGATCTATAGGCTGATCATCGTCACGCCTAGCAATATATGATTGTCCAACCGTATCATATAGATAAGATATGAGACTGAGCCAGCAGACAGACAGACAGATCACACACATATATATACTATATATATATCATAGAAATGGAGAAAAGTAGAGACAAAACCCGGGATGTTATGAAACTTGAGTTTATTGACATAAACATCAAGTTCATACATCCGTTTGTCTACTTTCTCCACATACTGTCGGATTACGCTCCTCACATTTCTACAATATACTAATATAATATATATAATTATATATATATAATATATATGTGTGTGGTGTGAAGTTGAAATTGAGTGAATCCCCGACGGTACTGGTGAAATGAAAAATAAACGACGATAATGTTGAATGTATAAAAATAGGATTTATTTTATTATATTTACTGTCAGAGAGTGTCGGCCAGGTGTTTATCTATTGTATACAGTGTATTGAAATAATATAGATAGAATCATGTAAACATAGATAAAACATCTGGCACGAACAGGTGTCAGTAAATATAAAAAATATCCTATTTTATCATTCACATTTTTTCCTTATTTTTTCATTTCAACACACACACACACACCACACGACACACCACACCAACACACTATATATATGTATAATATACATACTAAGTATTATAATATATATATATATATATATATTATATAATATTTGTCCTGTTTGCTAAGTGGTGAGTGCTTTGAATAGATTAGTGTCGTCAGCTATTAACGCAGGATATCGTTTTTTTATTATCGTCAATCGATACAACTGATTCATTTCGATAAACCGACGTCTAGAATGATATGCGTGCGTTGGAAGGTTCACCCATATATGGCGTACGTCTGGATTTCTTGCTTGATGATTCAGATATGTTCTTACTTTTCGACACAAAATCTTTTTTTTTATAAATATGCCATCGCTCTCTATATATATCTTTCTCGAATAGAATAATTCGATATAAGATACAGACATCGCCTCAGTGAATCCACAGTTTGTACAGATTTGCGTGCCCTTTCGGGTTGATTGAATGCAATTTGCTGCGGAGATTTTTGCTGAATAAAGTTAGATCCCTGTCTTGAAGTATAAAGACGTAGTATCAGTTTGAATCATTGTATGAATAACTTCTCCTTGAAATAGAAAGATCTAGTATCAGTTTTAATACTGTGTTGTGATTTTCTCTCAAAGTTGAAACTGTATCACAGAGTTGATCCTTTCTCGAAGTAGAAATTGTATAATCCTTGCCTTTGATCGCCTCAAATAGAAAGATGTAGTATCAGTTTTGGCTTGTCTGCTTAATGTTCCTCAAAGTAGCAGATTTAGATCAGTTTTTAATACTTGTATCGTTGATCTCTGCTCAACGTTGAAAATAATTAGAGTTGATCCTGCTTGAATGTAGAAAGTTGTACAATCCTTTGCTCTGTATGACTGCCGTTTTTTTCTATTTTTATTTTTTTTTAAAATTAGAAAAAATTGAGTTTTCAGTTTTGGGATCCTGTTGTAATCTGTCCTTAAATTAGAAAGATGTAATCAGTTTTAATCCTTTGTCTGTTGGTCTGTCTCAGAGAAGCTGTGTTAAAGTTATCCTTGTCTTAAGGTTGTCCTCAAGTAGAACAATATATATAGTTTCTATAGTCTGTCTTCGAAGTAGAAAGTTGATCCTGTGGTCATTCTTTAGCAATTAGGACAGATTATCAGCCTTTAACTAGTAAATAAATACATGTTGGGCGGTTTTGATGGATACTTCAGTCGCTTAATGGAACAGTTTTTAAACACCAGGTTCTGATCTTCGCTCACCTTATACCTCAAAATAATCCAACACGTCTCGTGATCCTTGGCTTTCATGCCTATACCTCTAAACATATATGATGATTTTGTCTGTTATAGCAAGTCTTTTTTTTCTTTAAATGAAAAAACGTAAATGGTTCATTATCTAGCTGAGGTGATGCCTCATATAAGAAATAAGGATTCGGCCCCCCGATAAGCAACACCAATTATCAGGAATTTACATTGTGCCATTTCATCTTTATATAAAAACGTATGTCATTTTCTGCTTGGGTGAGCCACACTAAGAAATAAAAATTGGGGGGGATAAGCAACCCAGATTACAGATTATATGTGTTGCATTTCATCTTTCGCGGTATGCATTTTTAACTGGAGGGGTTGCGGATAAGCGATCTAGATAATCAGATTTACATTTTTTGATTTATCTTGGACGATTTGGATTGGCTTTCATTTAGACGCAGAAGGTTTGCATAGATGAATACTAGTGAATATTAAGGAACATCATATATAAATCAATATATATAAATTGTGGTGTGTGTGTGTGTGTGG
>CM042170.1:73288057-73317003 GCA_023376005.1 Doryteuthis pealeii | reverse complement strand
AAGAGAAAAACAGGAAATAATAAAAGAAGAAACAATGAAAGAAATAAAGACAGAAAGAAAGGAAGACAGAAAGAAATAAAGGAAAAAAAAGAGAAAGAAGAAAAGAAACAATGAAAGAAAGAAACTCAGAAAGGTTGAAAGGAAAAAAAAAGAAACAATGAAAGAAAGAAAGAAAGAAAGAAAGAAAGTAAGCAAGGCAAAGGGGGAATAAAGAAACAATGAAAGAAAGAGGAATTGACACTATCCAGACAACTGTCTTGTTAAAATCAGCAAGAATACTCAGAAAAGTCCTGGAGACAAGAGGAGGCATGTTGTCACTCAAACCATCAGACTACGCTCGTGGGAAAAACTTACAAGGAGGGAAATAATAATAATCTAGTATCGATTAAAAGAAAGAGAAAACTTGTCAACTGGTAGATGTAGTGGTTCCAGCAGATCACAGGATGAATATGAAAGAAAACGAAAAAATAAACAAATACCTGGATCTTGCTAGAGAATTGAAAAAAGAAAACTGTGGAATATAAAGGCGAGAGGGATACCATTGTAATTGGTGCACTTGGAACGATCCCCAAAAGTTTAGAGAGCAGACTAGAGGAACTGGAAATTAGTAGAAGAATTAAGACCATCCAAACAACTGCATGGCTACAATCGGCTAGAATACTCAAAAGAGTCCTGGAGACCTGTGTTAAGTTTTTATGGGCAATCCTTTGGCCATCAAGCAAGAGCGCTTGTCCAGTGGAGTTGGATTCTTGGTAAAGAATCCTCCGATAATGAATCCTTTGGTAATCCTCTCGGGTAAAGAATCTTCAATTCCTTCGTCAATGGTCGCAAGTGTTACGTACTGGCGTTTTCACAGTACCAAATCTATATAATGTTATATACCTTTCTTTACTTCTTTACTTCTTCTATATCTTGGTCATCTATTCTTCTGGCCGGCTTTGGTTCTATCTTCTAGCATCTTGGTCTGGTATATCTTCTATGGGGATTCCGGGTCTGGTTTCTGTTAGGGATCACTCCTTATCAGAAGCCCTGTGTCATTGTTAGTTTTTAGGTAATAAACACAAGACTTCGATTTACATTGATGTTACTTTATTTCCAAATCCCCAAACCAGACAATCTGCGCAGATCCTTACATCTTGCTAGCTCAGCTTCTAACTTCTAACTGACTTAAACTTACTATATCCTTAAACCGGAAGAGGGCCTTCTATGGGGGTTCCGGTTCTCACGATTTATCCCTGGAAAGCAAGGTGAGAGTGAGGTCAAGCGCTGTCACTCACTCTCAAGGCCATCAGCTGCACTAATCGCCATTATGATTCTACACTACCTTAAAAAACTATTAGGGATCCAATAATTATGTAACAGCAAGTATACTGTGAAAGAAGCAGTGCTTAAGTAGTGTATCAGCCACGCAGTATGGCCAGAGATTGGCTAAGGAATAGACCACATGACCTCGTTTAGTCTATAAATCCATGAGGGGAATTAGAGCACACCTTATATCTAAGGTTTCCAACAACCTGAGGAGACTTGTTGTCACTTAGATTCTAGTTAAACATAATAAGATTACGCTGGTGTGAAAAACACACAAGGGGTGAAATAATAATATAATGCTATCTGATATTGCAATCTTGAAACAAAATAACATACTTAGAAAATGTACTGGTGTCAGGAAATTTACGAAATCCCATGAACAAATAAATCACCTTATGTACATGGATGATATGAAGGTATTTGCCAGAAAAAAATTAAAAAAAGGAACTAGAAAACCCTTTTCACAAAGCATAAGTATATCCAACCAGGATATAGGAATGGAATTTTGGATCGACAAGTATGTCATACTCGAGATTGAAAAGGAAGAATAATAAACAACAGAAAGAGTTGAATTACCAAAATCGGGAAAAATACAAGAACACTTGGAGGAAAGAGAATTACAAATCCTTGAGAATATTGAATGTAGGCAACATCAAATAAACATTTGAGAAAAAAGAAAAATTATCTCAAAAAGTACATCAGAAGAACAAGAAATCTCCCAGAAACCAAACTCTAGGATAGAAATATCGCCGAGGAAATAAATGTTGCACAGCGCCTTCTTTACCGGCACTAAATAGGTATATGTTATATACTGGTCTTTTCACTAAGCCAAATCAGCATATAACGTTATATACCTTTCTTTAATTCTTACTCTAGTCGTCTTCTCCTTTGGCCGGCTTTGCTTCTGATCGTCTATCATCTATCTTGGTCTGGTATATCTTCTAAGGTCTCGTCTGGTCTTCTATTGAGGATTCCGGGTCTGGTTTCTGTTGCTAGGGATTTCTTGTTATCAGAAGCCCTGGGTCATTGTTGGTTTTTAGTAATAAACACAAGACTTTGATTTACGATGATGTTACTTTATTCATAGATCCCCAGACCAGACAATCTGCGCAGTGAGACTCACATCTTGCTAGCTTGGCTTCTAACTTCTAACTGACTAACTGAGTTGCTTACTCCTTAAACCGGAAGGGGGTTTTCTATCGGGGTTCCGTTTCTCACGGTATATCCCCAGAAAGCAAGGTTAGAGTGAGGTCAAACGCTATCACTCACTCTCAAGGCCATCAGCTGTACTGATCGCCATAATGATTTCTACAATACCTTAAAATATATTAGGGATCCAATAATTATGTAACATAAACACCTGGGCAGTCTCCCTTGTAAGATATTCTGGACCATTTTTAAAATGGACAGGGGAGGGAACCCCCGGGAGATGAACCAAAATAAGGAAATTGATGACGATGAGCAAGATGATACAATTATCTTTATCATCATCATCATGACGTGCCAGTGGCACGGATATCCATGCTAATCTCTCACCAACCATCCCTATCATTCATTGCTCTTGATAGGTCCTCTGCGAAGCATCTCGCATCGGCGCAGTGCTAGTTATAGACTGACTCTATGTGTCAAGAAAAGAAGGAGGTATTAGTCTCGCCAACATTGCGAGTCTTATTTCTTATTGAGTCATATTTCTCTTTCTTGTGTCCAGATCCCTCAACCGCGCAGTATGAATCTAGCCTACCGCTATTGCGTCTTCATCTCTCGACGGTTAGCTAGGGACTTATTATCTACTACTAAACTCTCTAAAATTACTGCTATTGCAAAACGGAGAGGAAACATTGCAGATTGCAACAATTCGAAGAAACGAATTATACAGTAAAAAAAGCAAAAAAGACTAATTACGGCAGCCAGTAACAACGATTGCAACATAAGGACAAACAGAAAAACTACAAAAACTAGAAAACAGAAATGGAAAGAAAATCAACTACATAATTATTAAATATTTAAAAAACAAAAAAACAGCGCTTAAGGCGTTTTTCCCAAAAAGTTAATGCGATATTTTACCACCTCCAGTCTTTTTTCAACAAGTAAATGTAAATATTTTAACCTTTTAAAAATATGGCTTGCTTTTAACGCCTTCAAACCACAAAAAAAAAATTGTCGATAAAAACGCCTTCAATTGACAAATTATTTTTTCATGTACAGCAGGCACCACTTCAGCTAGGGACTTCATTCATAAGTGGGTTTGTTTTTTGAGCCAGCACTGCCTAGGTTTTTTTAAAGGCAGAGGACCGGGACGGAACTCTGCGAATAGTACCATTATTTCAAAGAACAAACTAGAAATCTTGCACAAAAGAAGACCTGTACATGGTAACAAAAGAAAAGCCTCGAATGAGAAACTGAATCCCTAATAATAGCAGCAAAAGATAATTCCATGAGCAAAAATTATATAAAAGTGGAAGTAGATAATGCGCAACAAAATATCCCATGAATAAGTGCTTAACTGTCAAAGGTGTTTGACATGTTTCACATTGTGGTTGTTGTTCTTGTTTGAGTATATAGGAGTGCGTTAGTCTTGTATGACGAATGCGTAATCGGGACACAATGACCTTTTCCTTTCTAGACTTCCTTAAAGAAAAGAGAAGGAAAAGGTAGAAAGAAAGAAGAGCAAAAGCGAAAATTTGTTTGTATAAAAAATAAAGAAAGACAGAAAGAAAAAGAATGAAAGAAAGAAAAAGACTGAGAAAAAAATCAACCGTGAAGGAAGAAAAATAAGATGAAACAAGAAGAAATAAAAAAAGAAAAATTATAACATTATACAAGATAGAGAAAGAAAGAATAACAAACGGAAGTAAAGAAAGAAAGAAAGAAAAAAGAAAGAAAGAAAGAAGAGAAAAGAAAGTTAGGAAAGAAAGATAGAATGAAAAATAAATTTGAAATTGAAGAGAAAGAAAGAAAGAACGAAAGAACGAAAGAAAGGAAAGAAAAGGATAGAAGAAAAGTATCTCTCTAAATGTTTGAGATGAGGCTTGATGATTAGTATTATCTGCGTTATTCGGACTATTGTCCTCATCTTCTTCGTTATCTGTACAACGTTTCGGCCGATATGTTCTCCGGCCTTCTTCAGGTATTTCTTGTCGGACTCGGGAACCTTCTCGGACTCGGGAACCTTCTTGTCGTAATCGGGAAACTTCTTGTCGTGTCCAATTGGACACATGTCCTAGTGGATAAAGGAGTTAGGTTAAGACAGTTCTAAGTGACAGTTATCTCTGGACTGCAGGTTCAATCCTGGTCAAGGGCTGTAACATAGAATAATAATTAACACAGCTTAACGCCCTTACCCCAGCTAGCGGAATGAGAACAAGATACCCCTGTGGACTGAATAAAGGGTTAGATTAAAATTTCCGTGATGTCTCCCGATTACAAGAAGAAGGTTCCCGATTATGACAAGAAGGTTCCCGAGTTCGAAAAGAAAGTTCCAGAGTTCGAAAAGAAGGTTCCCGAGTTTCAGAAGGTTTCCGAGTCCGACAAGAATTACCTGAAGAAGGCCAGATAGCACATTGGTCGAAACGTTGTACAGATAACATTTGTATCACCTAACATTGACCCCTCTTATTTTGGGGGCGCAAAATTTCGGTGGGGCTATGTAAAGTTGAAACTAATTACAGTATGAATAAAAAGACAAAAGATGGGTGTGAATAGAAGTAAAAAAAAAAAAATTGAGGGAGCTACTCTGGTAGAAAATAAGTACCGACAATCGGAAATTGAAATGTAAAATAAAAACTAAAAAAATAATTTAGATGGCCCGGAAAAATGATTTACTTTTATCATACATTAAAATACATTCTCAATTTTTTTTCATATTTTATACACACATACCGTCCGATTTATTTACATTTTTCTCTGACACCCACAGACACACACACACTCGCACACACTCGCACACACACACACACACACACACACACACATATATATTATATATATATATATATATATATATATATATATATAGTTAGTTAGATAATGCAACCATTTTCTGTCTGCAAGTTTTGTCCTTTGTTTTTTCGTATTGCCGGATTATTTTTGTAATATCTGGCGAAAATTGGCTGATGTATTTGCCATATGTCATAGACAAAGTACTTTCTGCCCTATCGTGGGCCATCTTCAAGGTATTTTGAAACCGTACAACAATGGGCTATTCCATTTTCCATTTTCCATTTATATAGGTTGTGTTTATTATTGTTGTTGTTATTATTATTAGTGTTATTATTATCATTGTCATTATTATTACTACTTTTGCTATTATAATTTTATAGTAATTATAGGCATTTTAGAATGTTGGTGCTATTATCAAAGTTTATTTTGTTTAGTTTTGGATTTTTGTGTCTAATATGCAGTGCTTCAAAGATTTTTAGTCACAATATATATATATATATATATATTATATATATATATATATATATATATATATATATATGTGTGTGTGTGTGTGTGTGTGTGTGATAATTGTAATTTCATACTCGTAAATTAACTCAAACGAGACAAAAAATACAATCGCACAAATACCCACTCAGAACAACAAAACAAACAAAACAAAAAAACAAAACAATGTTAATAAACATTAATTAAAACTACAAAAATAACTCAACGCTAATGAAACCATAATTAGAATTGGTGACAGACACAACACCGAAGTTCGATTAATCAGGAATTACAACAATTCAAAACTTTTTTTTTCCGATAAAATCAATTTGTAAAAACTTCGAAAAAAAAAAATTCTACTGACCTTGTGAAAAGAAACGTTTAAACAAAATTGTTGCGGCTTTAAGAATTGTATATGGTTTGGGAATTAGTGGAATTAATTCTCTTCAGAGAAACCTGTAATAATCGCAGAGTTCCGTCCCGGCTTCCTGCCTCAAAAACCGCTAGCCGGTGGCTGCTGAAAAAACACCAGCAACGATTGAGGGTCCGTAGCCGAAGCTGTGACACTTGAAAAACAAACAAACAAAGAAAGCCAACCAACATAGGGCGTTTTTCCCGAAAACCCAAATCCAACCCTAACCCTAAACCATAACCCTAACCCCCCTTGTTAAAATTAACAGTTTTATTACAAAATTTTCTTTCTTTTTCTTTTTTTATTACACATTTTTTCTAGGTCACCCTGTGTGCAGTCTCCATTAACGTCAGAAATCAACGGCTTTTGTCGTACTTGTCACTGCGTCTGTAGAAAATCTGCGGCAAACAAGAGCATCTGTTATATAAAAGGTAGTGGAGCGCTACACCTACCATCAGCTCCTTACTTTACCACACACACACACACACACACATACACACACACATATATATATATATATTGTTGAAATGATAAGGCTAACGGTAGAAACGGAATTGGTTTAATGGCATATCAATCATTATGGGTTATTTAATACCGAATCTTTATTTTTACATACTAGCAAGAATAGGCACCCTCTGGGTGTAAGTATTTAAGTTTTAATGTAATAACATATGTTAAATTAGAAAGACTAACGAATTTTTTAGCATCTGAAGTGGGGCGCCACACCTACCATCAGCTCCTTACTTTACCGCACAGATCCCTGTGCTACTCATACGCTGAGTTGGCGAGGACCGGTATCGAACTAGGAACCTTGTGGTTTCTAGCAGAACGCTCTACCGACTGAGCTAACCCTTATACTCAATTCATATCGGGTATATAATAAGGAGAGTGTAGAGAATGAGGGAAGGTGTTATTACTTGTTCTTACTTGTTTTTACTGGGTCTACTTCGTCAGCCGCCATCTGATTCTAGGCTGACTCTTCTGCTGGGCTGGGTGTCTGCTCATATCTTTGTTGGAATAATTTAGCAAGACTTCATATTTTTCTTTATTCTTTATTAGAAACCCACAGCCCAAAAGAGTTTCCAACCGAACCAAACCGAATGCTCGGTTATTTCCTATAAGTCTAACATAAACAAAGGGGAACCACTCTTGACTGATTAATTATTTATCTATTTATTGATCTATTAGGAAAAAAGAAGACGGGTTTAGGGTTAGGGTTAGGTTTATGGTTAGGGTTAGGTTTAGGGTTAGGGTTAGTTTAATGGGAAAATAAATAGATAATTTATCAGTCAAGAGTGGTTCCCTTTGTTTATGTTAAACTTATAGGAAATAACCGAATGCTTTGTATCGATGTTTAATTTTCTAAAATAAGTCAAGCGATGACATTAAGTGTGCAGCATCCTTCCGTTTTTTTATTATTATTGGTCAATTGGTCTCGACTGACTGACAATGACAATAAATAAAGAAATAAATAAACAAGTCAATGGCTCAGGTGCGTCATTCTTATCATCGTCATTACCACCACTACACCTCCACCACTACACATCCAAAATAGGCCAATGGGGTCATTGAGAGCAACTCCGCAATCTGCCAGCGAGAGATGAAGCCCAAGTGTGTGTGAGTGAATATATATATATTTACCAACCCCTCCACACGAGCAAGATGTGACATGAATTAATATTCATGTTATGGCTAAGATTCATTTAACATTTGAACTTTTAGTATTCTATTTTAAAAGAATATTATTAATTACAAAATACTCTATATATACATTTACCAACCCCTCCACACGAGCAGGATGTGACACAAGGTCAATTTCTTAAGCGGAGTTCAACAGGTTTGAATTCAGAGTTTTCCTTCTCCTAGACCGGTAGAGTTTAAATCTTGGATGTGGTAATTGCATTTCACTTAGAGCTAATACCATTAGGAAAGGTAAGAATCCTACTCTCCTTCCAGCTATGGATAAATAGTACGGATAATTGAGCTCTTTAACCCTAATTAGGCAACCGGTCTAGGAGAAGGAAAACTCTGAATTCAAACCTGTTGAACTCCGCTTAAGTAATTGACCTTGTGTCACATCCTACTCGTGTGGAAAGGTTGGTAAATATATATATGGTTTCACGTAACTAAAGATAATCTTCAGTAAACAGTTGCATAAGAAAGGCTAAAAAAAGAAGAAGATGAAATAAAGTCTATAGAGAAGTACTCTAGCGCTAGTGAAAAGGAGATAGACCCCAACGAGTTTACTTACTTAATTGATAATAGTTATTGGTTTGCACTGAGTTATATGGTTTAAAGTAACTATTAATTAACCTCAGTAAAGGGTTATAGAAAAAAGGCTAAAGAAGGAGATGGAATCGTCTATAGAGAAGTACTCTTTATTTTTCGGTTAAATTCGCTAACCGCTGAACTGAGACTTGAAATAGTGCGAAGATAATGTGCATTCTAGTCTCAGGCATTTTTATATTTCATCTTGGACGATCTCATGTTTGGACCATATGACCTTTAGGCACCCCTTTTGCGATCTCGATTCATAAGGACATTTTTTTCAATTTACACCGTCAAAATCCGGTTGTTTGTTAACAGACGATTTTTAGTTTTTTAAAAATTATAAAACTAACACCTAACCCTAAAAACTAACCCTAACCCCTAACAAACAACCGGGTTTTGACGGTGTAAATGAAAAAAAAAGTTCTTATGAATCAAGATCGCAATCGGGTGCCTAATGGTCATATGGTCCTTATTTTTAACCAGAGGCTGTTGCAAGATGATAACGGTCGTACAATTAAGGAACTCAAGTATCAGTACATAGATTTAATTGATTAATAATAGTTATTTGTTTGCACGGAGTTATATGGTTTCACTTAAGCCATAACAATCTGAAGCGTGTGGTGTAATGGTTAAAGTTATGGGAAATGGACTCGTCGCCCCGAGTTCAAATCCTGGATGTGGTAATTGCATTTCACTTAGCGCTAATACCCTTGGGAAAGGTATGAATCCTACTCTCCCTCCAGCTATGGATAAATAGTAGAGCAGTCTGGGCTCTTTAACCCTGGTTAGGCAACCGGTCTAGGAGAAGGAAAACTCTGAATTCAAACCTGTTGAACTCAACTTAAGAAATTGACCTTGTGTCACATCCTGCTCGTGCGGAGAGGTTGGTAAATATATATATGGTTTCACATAATCTTCAGTAAACAGTTACATAAGAAAGGTTAAAAAAAGACAGATGAAATAGAGTCTATAGAGAATTACTCTTTATTTTTTGGCAAAATTCGCTAATCACTGAATTGAGTCTTGAAATAGTGCGAAGATTTTTTAATCAGAGGCTGTTGCAAGAGGATAACGGTCGTACAATTAAGGAACTGGAGTATCAGTACATAGATTTAATTGATTAATAATAGTTATTTGTTTGCACAGAGTTATATGGTTTCACTTAAGTAATGATAATCCTCAATAAACAGTTACAGAAGAAAGGCTAAAAAAAGAAAGATGAAAAAGTGGCTATAGAGAAGTAGTCTTTATTTTTCGGCTAAGTTTGCTAATCAGTGAATTGAGTCTTGAAACGACATGTAGTGATGGTTGTAATGATCATGACTGTGATAAGAAACTTGGAAGCGGCCATTTGTCAATGCGAGACGCGTAGCGGAGAGATAATGCTCATGTTAGTCTCAGCCAATGAAAACCAGTGACGTATACGAAAAATCCAAAACGGGTCAGAATCAATAGAGAACAATGGATGCCGAGCTGCAATTAATTGGCTTGCGCATGCGCGCAGCTTTAAGCAAACTTGTTATTCAGTTTGGTTGCGAACCTAAGGAGGAAAAAAATGTGAATAGAAAAAAAAAAAATGAATGAAAAGAAAAGAAAGAAAAAGAAATATTAAAAGAAATTAATAGAATTATAAGTGAATTTATCATTCTCATTGAAAAATCATCGTCGTCTTTTTTTTTCTTTCTTTTTTCTTTCATTTTTTTAACGTTCCATTCATTTTCTTTTTATCTTTCAGATTGTTATATGAAGGTTTCTGTTAGTAGGAGTTGTAATAGTTCTTCTGTTTTGTAGTAGTGATCAATCTTTTACTCTGTTCTCCAGCTTTTAATTCTATGATTCCTCATGTTTTTTTTTTTTCAAAACTGTTTTGAATTTATTTCTCTCTTTTTATTCGTATTTCGTCATTTCGCTATTTCGCGTTTTACATCTTTTCGCATTTTACATCTACTCACTTAAAGATCTAACGCTTTTATGTGATTTAAAAAGGAAAGGAGACATCTCCACACTCGACCGTAAGCCTCTAAAGCCAGTCGAACAATTTACGTACCTAGGTAGTAATATCTCATCAACAGAAAGCGATGTTAATGCACGCATAAGGAAGGCATGGTTTGCTATAAATAGATTATCTATACATATATAAAGGGAAGCGAGTGGTGTAATGGTTAAAGTAATGGGAAATGGACTCGTCGCCCCGAGTTCAAATCCTGCATGTGGTAATTGCATTTCACTTAGCGCTAATACCCTTTGGAAAGGTATGAATCCTACTCTCCCTCCAGCTATGGATGAATAGTAGGGCAGACTGGGCTCTTTAACCCTGGTTAGGCAACCGGTCTAGGAGAAGGAAAACTCTGAATTCAAACCTGTTGGACTCCGCTTAAGAAATTGACCTTGTGTCTCATCCTGCTCGTGCGGAGGGGTTGGTAAATAAATATATAAAGGGCAGTTTGTGTTTTTGTATGCGGAAACTATAAAGATAAAACAATTAACGACAAAGCAAATAGATATATATATACACATTCACTATCATCAGATCATGCTTTTTAAGCAAAGATAATGAATGTTTGATTTATATTAGTGAAGATATTTAGAAAATAAAATAACAGCGTAGAATTTGTTTTTGCATTTAATATTTTAAATCGTAGACATTAATATTTCTTTTCAGAGTTGCTGGATCAATACAATGCCTTTTTTACGTAGAGATTTTAATGGGGGCATACTACAAGGATCCAACTCGCGATTAAAAAAATATGGATCTGTGAGATTAACTTTTTTTTGTTTATCCCCCTCACTACCAAAGCAACGCCGGGTAGCTGCTTCTAGTCAGTTATATGTGTTAAGTTTCTATGGGCCATCCTTTGGGCCTTAAAGCAAGAGCGCTTGTCCGGCAGAAATCCCTTGGTTATCCTCTCGGTTAAAGAATCCTAAGTTCCTTCGTCAATGGTCGCAAGTATACTGTGAAAGAATCAGTGTTTAAGTAGTGTATCAGCCACGCAGTATGGCCAGTGATTGGCTAAGGAACAGACCACGTGACCTCGCCAAGTATCAGGTTAGCTCAGTCGGTAGAGCGTCCGGCTAGAGATCACAAGGTTCCTAGTTCGATACCAGCCCTCGCCAACTCAGCGTATGAGTAGCACAAGGATCTGTGAAGTAAAGTAAGGAGCTGATGGTAGGTTTGGCGCTCCACCTCATACGCAAAAACAATCTCCTTAGTCTAACGCTAGTGAAAAGGGGATAGACTCCCTCGCTGTATGGCTCATACCGACATTAGGCCACCCCAACAACTTTACTCATATCAAACAAAATCCAACAATATGGAAATCAGATCTTACTTGCAAGTTAAAACGATAATTTATCCAAGGCTTCGTTTTATCAATGCTATTTACGGGTGAACCACTTGAACTTTAACGGAGCCCCGAGAGAATAAACTTGATGGGAGTTGCATAAGAATGTTGCGTGTGATCTTAAATCTTGGAAACATCACCCCACAAGGAAGCGGTTGTATGGCCACCTGCCTCCTCTAACACAAACCATCCGAGTAAGACGGACAAGACATGCGGGACACTGCTGGAGAAGCAAGGACGAACTCATAAGTGTCGTCCTGCTGTGGAAACCAACACATGGACATACTAGTGCTAACCGTCCAGCAAAGACCTACATAGATCAGCTGTGTCCGGATACTGGCTGCTGTGTAGAAGACCTCCCAAGGACAAGGAATGATAGGGACGGTTGGCGAGAGATTGCTATCCATGCTACTGGTGCAACCTGATGATGATGATGATGATGATAACGACTACGGCTACGATTTTTGACGACAATCAACATTATCTTCTCACCTCAAACCTTAATATTTCGGACCATATGACTTTTAGGCACCTCTTTTTGATCTCGATTAAGAAAGGACATGTTTTTCATTTACACCGTCAATATTCGGTTGTTTTAACAGACGATTTTTAAAATTTAAAAAAAAATTATGAAACTAACTCCAAACCCAAACCCAAACCCCTAACAAACAATCGGGTATTGACGGTGTAAATGAAAAACATGTCCTTTCTTAATCGAGATCAAAAAGGGGTGCCTAAAGGTAATATGGTTCAATATTTCTACTACCAGTCGGACACATGACGTAACGGATATAAAGGTTGTGTTGATAAAATTCTAAGTTAAAGTGATAAATCATCTCTAGGTTGCAAGTTCCATCCTAGCCACATTGGCCATTACTTAAGCTAGACGGACGGTCAGAGAGGCCCCCTCCGATCAATCGCTTGGTCACGTCAAGCCGTACCATCAGGGGTTACCGACCAGGGATACTCGCATCATTTCAGTGTGTACGAGAAGCGTCCATTCAAATTTAGATTAAATATTTTTTTTTGTAATTAATAGTACCAGACAAGCAACAGAAAACACCCTCCGGGCGTCGTAAAAATATAATTTTTGAAAGACATTGCCTGAGAGGGTTGGAGTTAAAAATTCCATATCAGAGGGTTTGTATCATAAGTAAGCAAAATCCTCATATTTATTAAAGAGGCAAAAAAATAAAAATAAAACATTTTGAAATGAAAACTGAGCCCCGTCCCTCTCAAATAAAATGTTGCGTGCATGTAATAATCAAACAATTATTTTGAATATTTTCCACATCAATTTTACACAAAATCGTAGGTATTTATTTATTTGTAAACTTTTTAGTTAACTTCTTGTTACTATAAAAAAAAAAAAAAAAGGACGAGAGTAAAAAACAATTTTTAAAATTGCTTACTTAAATTTTGGGTGTATATAGCATAAGAATATTATGACGTAAGCTGTGACGTAGAGCTATGACGTAGTTTTTGTTACAGACAGAAATACAGACAATCTCCATTATTAATAGATATATCCCTTTTGTTTCTTTATTTCAGATTATTGTCATTACCCTTCATCATGTCGAAGGAAAAGAAATGGAATGATAACTAGCTCAGTCGGCAGAGCGTCCAGCTAGGAATCACAAGGTTCCTGTTTCGATACAGGCCCTCGCCAACTCAGCGTATGTGTAGCACTGGGATCTGTGCGGTAAAGCGAGGTCAGAGCAAAACTCTTTTAAGGGGGTGCGAGGTCAGAGCAAAATTCTTTGAAGGGTGTGGGAATAGAAAAAAGTTAGGAATTATTGATCTGTATGATTGCTTTGAACCTATTGCCCTTATGGCAACCCCTAACTCTTTTGATCAAATGGGTGCTAGAAGGCGGTGGCTAAGGGACTTCATGTCCTTGGTATGACATTAAACTCTATATGATAGTGAAGTTCCATTTCGGGAGATCTAGGAAACGTGAATCTCCCCTTCATCACCACTGCTCCCAGGTTCACTCTGAACCGGAGTGGTATTCCCAGTCAGGGTCCCTTCAATGGGTTTTCTGTTTTTGGAGCTTATTTTTTTCTTGCATTTTAAAAAAATGTTTTCTTTTAGTTATTTTTGTTTTCTTGCGTTTTTTTCAGTACTTTCTATTTATTAATTGTAGAAAATCACACTAAGTTTCAAATACAGTCGAATTGGTAAGGCAAGGCAAGGCAAGGCAACAAGAAGTTGTAACTGAATACGAATCTAATCTTGTCGCAATACTACTGTAGAATGCCAGGGTATTTATGAAGCCTTATAACATCATAGAAACCAAGCAGCCAATCAGGACTCAAGGAATGGAATCACCCAAATACATGAATGGACTATTCTTGACTTCCATAAATACCAGCTATCTTGGGGCACTGGCAGTTGTTTTTAGCTAGTTGCTGCTATTCAAACCCACAGTATACAGACTAACTGACTGAAATATTAATCCATTTTTTCTGTTGTAGTCATTTCTGTTTTTGTCGTATTTTTCTTACCGTTAGATTTCTTATAATTTATCGTTTACTAATGTTTACAGTTTTCTTGTTTTTAAAATGGTTTCTTTCATTTAAAAAAATTTTTTTTTGCATTTCTTTATATTTTGTAGTTTTTGCTGCTGTAGACATTTCTGTTTTCATGCAGTTTTTGTGGAGTTTTTTTTTTCAGTGTTTTTTGTTTACTGCTTACTGTTTTTTTTATATTTTAATGTTTTTTTTTTGTTTTTGTTTTTGCAGGGCTTTTTGTTTACGGTTTACGTATTTTTATTGTTTTTTTAAAATATTTCTTATTGTTTTTTAAAATTTTTTCAGTTTTTTAATATTTTTTTCAGTTTTTTAATAATATTTTTCAGTTTTTTAATATTTTTTTCAGTTTTTTAATATTTTTTTCAGTTTTTTAATATTTTTTTTTTTAATATTTTTTCAGTTTTTAATATTTTTTCAGTTTTTTAATATTTTTCAGTTTTTTAATATTTTTTCAGTTTTTTCAGTGCTTTCTGTTTACTGATTCCTACTTTCCTATTTTTTAAATGTTTTTCTTAGTTTTTTGTAGTTTTGGCTGTACTTCTTGTTTACGGCCTTTTTTTTAATTGTTTTTTAATGTCTTTTTTCACTTTTTTAATATGTTTTTGTTTTGCAGTCATTTTTGTTTACTGCTCACTGATTTGTTTTTTTATTGTTTTTTTTTTAAATGTTTTGTTCTTCAATTTTTTTGCAATTTTTTAAAACTTTCTATTTTATATTTTTGTTTACTGCTCACTGATTTGTTTTTTTATTGTTTTTTTAAAAAAAATGTTTTGTTCTTCAATTTTTTTGCAATTTTTTAAAACTTTCTGTTTTGTATTTTTGTTTTTAATTAAAATTAAAAAGCATTTGCATTTTCCCAGCTTTGAAATTATTTTTTTTGTTTTCATCATTTTTTTTTCATTTTCTAATTCTTTTCAAGAAATTATAAACCTTACAGCTTTTTCTCTCTTATTGAAATTTTAAAACTTTCCCGAAAACTTTGTTCAGTTTTGTACATTTTTTAAATTTTATTTATTTATTTTTATTTTCTTATTTTTATTTATTTATTTATTTACTTTCTCATTTTTTATTTATTTTTTATTTTTTGTTATTTTATTTCTTTCCGTTTTTATGTTAATTTTCATCAATTTGATTTTTGATTTTCTAATTTTTGATAATTTTCTTTTCCTGTTGCATTGAAAATATTTTATTAATATTTATTTTGTGTTTATTATTTTTGTTTATTTTCAGTATTTGAATATTTGGCAATTTCATCTGTTCTTTTACTGTTTTTTTTTGTCTCTTGAAGTTTTTATTTATTCTATCATTTTTTTAATTCTTCCGTCGCAGATTTTTCTGAAGAATATTTTATTGTTTTATTGATTAAACATTTTCACTTGGAATACGCCGTAAATTCTTTAAATTAAAAAAATATTTTTGCTGCATGAAAAACCTTGTTGTATGCGTCTTTCAAAATCTAGTTTTTTTTTCTACATTAAATAATTCAATTATATTTTACTTTTAATGGTGAAAAAGAAAATAATTTTTAGTCTGTCTGTGACTTTATATAATGGCATATATAATCGTACACCAGGTGTCTCCATACTACTAGAGGCGTGTATTGTGATGGTAAGCATCGTCAACACGAGTTCAATTCTTGGACGAAGCTGTTCGCATTTCATATTGTACTAATATTCTTGGGAAATGTATGGATCCAACTACTTTCCTCCAGCTCAACGTGTTAAACCCCGCTTAAGAAATTGACCTTGTGTCACATCCTACTCATGTGTATGGGCTGGTAATATATATAATATATATATATATATATATATATATATATATATATATATATTATATATATATATCGAGTTCAATTCCTAGACGAAGCTGGTGGCATTTCACATAGCGCTAATACCCTTGGGAAAGGTATGAATCCATATATTCTCCCTCCAGCTATGGGTTAAATAGTAGGGCAGACTGGGCCCTTCAGCCTTGGGTAGGTAACCAGTCTAGGAGAGGGATAACTCTGAATTCAAAATTCCTAAGGTCGGTCGTTGATTGGGTTTGTGGCAACCTTGATGCACCAATTCTTTCCTATCGACTGTGCCAAAAAGTGTGGATGGTCCAACACAAGCCTTCACCACTATAAACAAATCCCTGTGTGGATGTTCATTTGTGTGTATGAACCCTCATACGTCGAAAATCGACGGGAGAGTCCATTATATATATATATATATATATATATATATATATATGTGTGTGTTAGTAAGTATATCTGCCTCATTCGGTTAACTTTATTATTTTCTCTACTTAGGTATTGAGCACTCTTTACATTTTAGCTTTAGAAAATCCTGTCGGTTTATATATATATATATATATATATATATATATATATATATTTATATTTTTGCTTGAAGGCAATTTATATCGCATAAAATTCGATAATTATAGAAAATAATCTTGACAAGTAAATCCCGCAAAAGATGGCTCGCCATGCAGAACACCGTACAGACTGTTTCGACTTTATTAAGTCTCTTCAGCGATGTATACTAACGACTCCCCTCCGACAGGAATCGAAACCGGGACTTCACAGGCATAGTCAGAGACCATATCCGTTCGGCCGCCGGTACATAGCGAACAATCCCTGCGAAATTAACCTTGTCAATGATACTATTAGTACACGCCCCTGCCATAGTAGGCAAGTGGACGTTTATTTAGTAAACAAACCCGGCCGTAAGCTCTTCGGCGAAGTGAATAAGATTTTTGGATGTTTGTTTTTATAGAAGCAATGTTGAATAAATTATTATTTATATTTTTGCTTGAAGGCAATTATATATATATATATATATATATATATATATATATATATATATATATATATATAATGTTTTTCTTTTGGCCGAGTATTATAGTAACAACCGATTATTTTAGGTTGGTAAGACTATCTCGGTTTTTTCTTTGTTTTCAAAAATGTTTTCCCAAGGGTGATGTTTGGTAATATGTTTTTACAATCAAACTATTTGCCGGGTTTTTTCTTACCGCAAGGGTTTAACAACAAGTTTGGTATATATATATATGTATATATATAGTATTAAGGTGTATATAGAAATAATCTAATCAAGTTTCACCATAAAAGATCTTCAGGGTGAATTGCAATAAATTAATCAAGATATTGATTAATTACAGACAACGCCGGAAGTGAATAATGCAAATAATATATTTTTTCTGCATGAAAAACCGTGTTGTATGCTTCTTTTAAAATCTAGTATTTTTCTACATTAAATAATTCAATTATATTTTGCTTTTAATGATGAAAAAGAAAAAAAAGTATTTGCAGTATGTCTGTGACTTAATATCATGTCATATATATATATATTCCTATGTAGTATGGCGGCACGTGGTGTAATCTTCAATATTCTTTCCTGAAGGAAGTCTGGAAAGAAACAAGTTACTGAGTCCAGATTACGTATTGGTCATACAAGACTAACGCACTCCTATATACTCAAACAAGAACAACAACCACAATGTGGAACATGTCAAACACATTTGACAGTTAAACACTTATTCATGGAATGCAGGTTTTTTGCTCACATCAGAAACTGTTATTTTAAAGCAAACAATAGGAAATATCTGTTTGAAAATGTCAACATGGAGGATATTCTCTCTGTTTGAGGGAAATAAAATTATACCATAGAATATAGACATGAAATTAATCAATACCATACAACATAATTCCCAATAATACTAACATATTGTTAAAACCAATTACTAAAAAGAATAAATATAAATACACGATATGTATCACTTCCTAACCGTTAGGCATGACATAACCCCTTAAGGGGTTGATATGCCGTTAAAATCAACAAACAAACAATCATCCCAAGGAAAGGCTAGCAACTCCTGCAACACTACCACTGCCAAACTGCATTGGTTTCTTGCCTTTCCTTTGGATCAGAGCGGCAGTGTGGAGAGGGGGCATTTGCTGCTTGGGCAACAGCTCGTCCTCCATATGAACCCACCAAGTCTACCTAGTTAAAAAACAAATTTTGGACGCTACTCCATCGTCTCTCGTGGACGGAAGTATGCAAACAACAATTTAAACCTTAGCAGATACAGCAGTAAGAGTTATGCGTTCGAAGAGGCCCAACCGATCTATAGGCTGATCATGTCAAGCCCTAGCACATATATGATTGTCCCAACCGTATCATATAGATAGATAGGAATGGACTGAGACAGACAGATGGACACACACACACACACACACACACACACATATATATATATGTGGAGAAAAGTAGACAAACACGGGATGTTATGGAAACTTGATGTTTATTGACAATAAACATCAAGTTTCCATAACATCCCGTGTTTGTCTACTTTTCTCCACATACTCTCGGATTAACCTCCTCACATTTCTACCATATATATATATATATATGTGTAAGTTGAAAATTGAAGTGAATCCGACGGTATGTTGACATGAAAAATAAAGGAAAGAAAATGTTGAATGGATAAAATAGGATTTACTTTATTATATTTTACTGACACGTGTTTCGGCCAGGTGTTTATCTATGTATACATGTATTAAAATAATAATAGATAGAATACATGGATAAACACCTGGCCGAAACAGGTGTTAGTAAAATATAATAAAATAAATCCTATTTTATCCATTCAACATTTTCATTCCTTTATTTTTCATTTCAACACACACACACACACACATATATATATATATGTGTGTGTGTGTGTGTATGTGCATATATATATATATATATATATATATATATATATATATATATATATAATTTGTCCTGTTTGCTAAGTGGTGATGTCTTGAAATAGATTAGTGTCTCAGCTCATTAACGCAGGATATCGTTTTTTTTTTATCGGCAATCGATACAACTGATTCATTTCGATAACCGTAACGTTCTAATGATTATTGCGTGGCGTTTGGGAAAGGGTTAACCATAATGGCGTACTGTCTGGATTTCCCGCTTGAATGATTTCAGATTATGTTCTTAGTTTTTCCGACCAAAAATCTTTTTTTTATAAATATCCATCGCTCTCTATATATATCTTTCTCGAATAGAATAGATTTGATATAGATACAGTACCATCGCCTCAGTGAATCCACAGTTTGTTACGATTTGCGTTGCCATTTCAGGGGTTGAAGTTGAATGCAATTTTGCTGCGGAGATTATTTGCTGAATAAAGTTAGATCCTGTCTTGAAGTATAAAGACGTAGTATCAGTTTGAATCCTTGTATGATAACTTCTCCTTGAAATAGAAAGATCTAGTATCAGTTTTAATACTTGTATGTTGATTTAACCTCAAAGTTGAAACATGTATCAGAGTTGATCCTGTATTGAAGTAGAAAGTTGTATAATCCTTTCCTGTTGATCTGTCCTCAAATTAGAAAGTTGTAGTATCAGTTTTGATCCTTGTCTGCTGATCTGTCCTTAAAGTAGAAAGATTTAGTATCAGTTTTAATCCTTGTAGTTGATTTCTCTCAAAGTTGAAACATGTATCAGAGTTGATTCTGTCTTGAAGTAGAAAGTTGTATAATCCTTGCCTGTTGATCTACCCTCAAATTAGAAAGATGTAGTATCAGTTTTGATCCTTGTCTGCTAATCTGTCCTCAAAGTAGAAAGATGTAATGTCAGTTTTGATCCTAGTCCGTCGATATGTCCTCAAGGTAGAAAGATCTAGTATCAGTTTTAATCCTTTTCTGTTGGTCTGTCCTCAAAGTAGAAAGATGTAGTTTAAGGTATAATCCTTGTCTATGGTTTGTCCTCAAAGTAGAACAATGTAATATCAGTTTTAATCCTTGTCTATGATCTGTCTTCGAAGTAGAAAGTTGATCCTGTTAGTCATTTCTTTAAGCAATTTTAGGACAATTTATCAAAGCCTTTAAATAGTAAATTAAATACATGTTTGGGCGTTTTTGATTGGTTAATTAATTTCCTGTTGTTATGGAACAGTTTATTAACATAAGTTCCGGTCTTTCGCTCACCTTATACCTCAAAATAATCCAACACAGTCTCGGAATCCTTGGCTTTCATGTCTATACTCTAAACAATATATCATCATTTTTCTGTATAGTATGTCCTTTTTTTCTTTATAATGAAAAACGTAATGGTTCATTATCTAGCTGGGGTGATGCCACACATAAGAAATAAGAATTCGGCGGATAAGCAACACCAGATTATCAGAATTTACATTGTTGCATTTCATCTTTCACGGTGTCATTTTAAACTGGAGGGTGTTGCGGATAAGCGACTCTAGATAATCAGTATTTACATTTTTACATTTCATCTTGCACGATTTGGAAGATCTCATTTTTAACCAGAAGGTACTGCAAGATGATAATGGTCGGAATATTAAGGAACATCAGTATATATATATATATATATAATATATATATATATATATATATAGAGAGAGAGAGAGAGAGAGAGAGAGAGAGAGAGAGAGAGAGAGAGAGAGAGAGAGAGAGAGATTCATAATATTTATAGCATCGTTAGCTCAGTCGGTAGAGCGTTCGGCTAGAAACCACAAGGTACCTAGTTCGATACCGTCCCTCGCCAACTCAACATATGAGTAGCATAGTGACCTGTGCGGTAAAGTAAGGACTTGATGATTAGGTGTGGCGCTCCACCTCAGACGCAAAAACAATTTCTTTGGTCTAGCGCTAGTGAAAAGGGTATAGACTCCCTCGCTGATTGGCTGATTCTGACTTTAGGTCACCCCGACGACTTTACTTTACTTACAAATTTTAAGAGCCAAGTGAACAGGTAAAGTAAGGAGCTGATGGTAGGTGTGGTGCTCTACATCAGATGCAAAAACAATCTCTTTGGTCTAGCGCTAGTGAAAAGGGTATAGACTCCCTCGCTGATTGGCTGATACCGACATTAGGCCACCCCGATGACTTTACTTACTTATGTGGCTTTACTTACTTACAAATGTGGCTTAAAATGAATGTCTGGTGATCAAATCATAATATTCTCTTCTCCTCCTTCTTACCGTTTCTTTTGGTCTCTTCTCTTCGAGAATACCATTCCTCCTTCAAGAGATTCAAAACTCTTGACCTTTACCCCCAAAACCTCAATTCGAAGAAATTTCGATCGGTTTAACGACGACTTCAGAATATGAATTCTGGTTCCTTCAAGAACCACTCCATTTCGCGAGGATTCTAAAACAAGATACCACTCAGCCGGACGATTCTATTCGGAATTGTCTCAATGTCGGAATTTCGTCACTAATTAATCAGTTCTCTTTCTATCCGATGTTTCGTTTCTTTCGCTTAACAAACAGACAATGTTAGACGAATAAGATCACCGCGACCCTCTACATTGGAGAAATGAATGGACTTGCTGTCTCTTTAGAATACGTTGATAATCCGACCCCCCATCTAAAACAACTTTTAAAACTAGCGTGAAATCCCGGGAAGATCAGTATAAGAATCGAGGGTTATATCAAACTTAACAGACCTAAATTCCACCATTATATGTCACCCCACCGAAAGAAAAAAACCAAAAATCAGGGAATTAACCGAATTTAATGAAATTTTCAGTGTTGATATATTAATGAATAAAAAATATAATGCACCTGTTATTTTATTTAAAAAATTTTACATTTTTTCAGATCAGTTATCTTTGAGAATATGTGTGCGGTAAAGTGGGGAGCTGATGATAGGTGTGATTCTCCATCTCAGCAAAAACAATCTCCCTAGCCTAGAGCTAGCGAAAAGGGGATAGATTCCCTCAGTTAATACTGACTGAGGTGCAAAAGATTGTTGGCAACTCGCTGAGTAGGAAGGGCGATTGATGTACCAAAGAAAAGACCTGGGGTAGCAAAAATGTGTTAAGCCTAAATTCCACCATCGTATGTCACCTTGCTGAAAGAAAAAAATATCAAAAATGAGGGAATTAACCAAATTTAATGAAATTTTCAGTGTTGAAATATTAATGAATTAAAGATATAATGCACCATTTATTTTATTTAAAAACTAGCATTTTGTCATGTCAGTTAACTTTGAACTATGTATCTTTGAGGCGTAACACAGATTCTCATAGATACGTGGTCCAAAGTTAACTGATCTGAAAAAATGTAGAAGTTTTTAAATAAAATAACTGGTGTATTATATCTTTTATTCATTAATATATCAACACTGAAAATTTCATTAAATTCAGTTAATTCCTTGATTTTTGATTTTTTTTCTTTCTTAATAGACAGATGCAGAGATAAAAAAACAGTAGAATTACACAGATATATAAGCACCGGCACATCAACATCTTCAGGGGCAGCCTTCAAATACATCTGTGGTCGAGAATGTTTTTCAAACATCAGACTTCACAGTCGCAGGAGGTGCTGTAACTTCAGGGCCACAAAAAAAACTTTATTGTAGTCTTCCGAGACTGAAATGCCAATAAAAAGTTATTATACATTGAGCTCTCTTCAGTGATTTAAAGATTCGCTGTATTTATACATACTGGATCATCAATATTAGTACAGTGGATCTTAGAAATCACATATAGAATCATCCCTTACTACCAAGTTTTGGATAAATCTCATATATATATATATATATAATATATATATATATATATATATAGAGAGAGAGAGAGAGAGAGAGAGAAGAAACGGAAACAGAGAGATAGATAGAAACTGAAGTAGATAGATAGATAGATAGATAGATAGAGAGAGAGAGAGAGAGAGAGAGAGAGAGAGAGAGAGAGAGAGAGAGAGAGAGAGAGAGAGAGAGAGATGAAAAAATAAAATAGAGAGAAATAAAAAGACGTACGAATATACATAGTATGAGATTGATAGATGAATAGATAGATAGCTGGAGAAACTAAAATAGAACGAACTTTCGATAGATAGATAGATAGATAGATAGATAAAAGCAAATCTAGTAGATTGCCACAGAACCACAAAGATGGACTAAAGAAGCGAAACTTATATGAAAAAGTCACTTGTTTTAATTAACAATGTATAGAATGATAGTT
Organism: Doryteuthis pealeii; assembly: GCA_023376005.1. Taxonomy (NCBI): domain Eukaryota; kingdom Metazoa; phylum Mollusca; class Cephalopoda; order Myopsida; family Loliginidae; genus Doryteuthis; species Doryteuthis pealeii. Next base: position 73,293,722 of record CM042170.1, on the reverse strand, counting down.
TGGTTTGTGTTGTTTTACGGCATATCAACCTCAGTGGGTCATTTAATGCCGATAAAATTTTGAAATAAAGTCATTCTTAATGGATACTCAATATTTTTTATAAGCACATTTTTTATTTATTTAACCCATATATAGGTCCTTAACAGGTACTACAACTGCGGGCCAGAGTGGACCAGGGAACAATGTTGATGAAGGGGTATTTCACATTCCCCAAACCTACAAAACTGGAACCTCACCATCAGGCCACTGCCTTCTGGCACCCATATGATAAAAAGGTTTGGGGCTTGCCATAATTGGGGCAATCATATACGTACTAGGGCTTAATATGACCAGCCGCTTGATCGGAAGGGTCCTCTCCGACCGCCCGTCTAGCCCAAGAAAGGACCACAGAAGTAGCATAGAATGATAATTTGTTTTCAGTTTTGCAAGACAAAACACACAATACTGCCAAATAAATTAGACTTACAAACAGTTTCGATATTTATTTTGTGTAACTAAGATATCTTTTCTTTTTTATTTGTTTGTTAGTTGGTTTTAGAAATTAGTAAAACAAATAAAACAAAGGCAAGCAGCAAACTATCAAAATTCGCTATTTGTTTTAGCTTAATTAGAAAAAAAGGCAGCAATTACTGTTTAAAAATAAACAAGTTATTGTATCGCAGCATTCTTTTATTGTATTGCATTGTACAATGTATTTATAATTAACGTTTGAGGCTTACAACATTCATCGTTTCAAATTCTTCACAATGAAATTTACAAACGTTTTCTATTGAGAAAAAAAAGGCGTTCGTTTTTACTTTGTTTCTAAGAGGCTGATAAAGGCGGTTTCGATCCGCGACGTTTTGTTCTTTTGAATTTTGAAAAAAAGTCATCCCTTCGAAGTGCTGGATTTTAATTAGATAAATCCATATGGAGATTCGGTGTCCTTCAGTAACCGAAACTACGTCGCTGCTTACACCAAAATACCCACATGAATTGTGTAAGTTTATCAATGAGTATTGTCAAAATCATTAATACGTAAAATAAATCTTATTTATTAACGATGTCTCAATGAAAAACTGAGTTAGATTTGCCTCACAACATCCCATGTTATTAGTACGTTTAAAATCCTATAATGTGTGTTATATATCGTTTAGAAATAATATATGTATTATGGTGTGAACATTTTACATAACGGTTTTAACAAAACCGCGTTTGATAAATAATTACTTGGTCCTATTGATTTCTAATATTATTGTTTTATTCTCAAACGTATTAAAAACAATCCTATGTATAATTTAATATTGAAATCTATTAGAATAAAGTAAAAATAAGAGTGATCTTTTACATCAGATATTTTACTTGCACCATTGTTTGAGGAAATAGCATCAAAGATCGTCTACTAAAATGCACTAAAATCCTAGTTTTCACAAAATTTCGCATTTAGAAAACGAGGATTTTTAGTGCATTTTAGTAGACGATCTTTGATGCTATTTCCTCAAACAATGGTGCAAATAAAAGATCTAATTTTTGGTATCAGTATTCAGTATACTAACACACAACTTTTGCATAGATGGACAATTTGATATTTTTTAAAAGTGAAAAATGGATCTACCCTAGTGTACAACTCGTGCTCCCAGCCCCTTAGTTCAACAACAATAACAACAGCTTTTTAGTGCATTTTAGTAAACGATCTTTGATGCTATTTCCTCAAACAATGGTGCAAGTAAAAGATCTAATTTTTGGTATCAGTATTTAGAATACTAATACAAAACTTTCGCATAGATGGACAATTTGATATTTTAAAAAAGTGAAAAATCGACCTACCCTAATATTCATGTTTACAATTTTAAAAAAGGACACCCAGACCTTTGATTAGAATGTTGATCAATTTCTTTTTTTTATTCAGTTGTCTTTGGGGACTGAAACAAAATTCGATAATATGACGGAGAACGAGAAAGGAAAAAGAGCAAGACATTGTCTTGCCTGCCGGGATCGAACTCGCGTCCTCCCTCATGCAAAAACAAATGCGATTTAGGCATTGGACGGACGCGAGGTTCGACTGATGTGCCCGGATGTTTGGGTAATATGCCCATAAAATAATCAAAGCGAGTGGAGCGGGGCGGGACAAGCAGAGAAGCATTCGGCCTACGTGGGACGGCACTCAGAAAATATTGTTTTGACGACGACGACGACAACGACGACGACGACGACGACAGATTTCAGCTGCTGGTTGAAGACGAAGACTGTCAACCAAAAAGAAAGTTTGGCTTGCGAGAAGACGGTGAACTCGCTTCTAACCCCCTCAGCAGGAACTTGTAGACCCAAATATCTATTTCCCCCTCTATTTTCCCCCCTTCTATAGATAAAAATCGAACTACCTTAATATGCAGTCCAAAATGGTGCAAGTAAAAGATCTAATTTTTGTTATCAGTATTTAGTATACTAACACTCAACTTTCGCATAGATGGACAATTTCATATTTTTTTAAAGTGAAAAATCGACCTACTCTACTGTATATGTACGTGAGTCAGCTGAAAAGTCATTAGCTGTCCAAGATTTTCTCATGGAATCTGATAAGATGCGATTTATTTTTCGACGCAGTCACCCTTGTGATACACACGCATCTTCCCTCTGTGTTGCAGTCCTTTGATCCACACAGTAAAAAAAAAAAAAAAAAATCTATCAAGAGAAGATATGACGTCATCATACAAACAATTCAGCTCACTCTCATTTATAGAGCACTAGGATAATTACGATATATATAAAACCCCCAAAAATCAATCTCTAAAAAAAGCATTACATGTGTGTGTGTGTGTGTGTGTGTGTGTGTGTTGGATGATGCGTGCGTATATGTGTATGTGTGTGTGTGTGTGTGTGTGTGTGTCTGTGTGTCTGTGTGTTTGTGCGTATGTGTGCGTGTATATATGTGTGTCTGAGTGTACCTACACACCGGGACCAATAATTATGACAATTATAGTATATATAAAATCCAAAAATGGATCTTAAAAAAAGAAAAAAAGAATTCGATGCGTACGCATGCGCGTGCGCGTGCGTGTACACTCCGATTACCGAAAATGGGCCAAGCCCCAAATCACAAGATAACCCCAAAAAAGAACAATCAATTTAAAATCGAAAATAGATAAGACGCGCGTGGAGGCCATGCCCGACAGATGGATTAAATAGAAGACCACATTATAAGCGAATGCAGAAAACTGGAACTGAAGGAATGCAAGAGAAGATGTTCCACTGGGAATTGTGCAAGAATCTGGAAAAAAGACTGGGTCAAGGGATTGGTTGGTTGGTTGGTTGGTTGGGCTTTTGCAGCATATTCGGTTATTCTATGCCGAACATGTTTTGTTTTATCCATTCTTGATGGGTATTGAATTTTTTTAACTCAATTTTTAAAACTCATTTTTAAACTCATTTTTAAACTCATTTTTAAACTTATTTTTTAAACTCATTTTTAAACTAAAAGCGACGTCGCATACAAATGACCCAGTGCCTGAGTTTTGGTCTACCGATTCTACGTGACCCCTCCTTCAGTTGAGAGTACAGAATCTGCTTTGGTAGTCTGTCATACCTAAGTCTGTTTAAGTGGCCAGCCCATCTCAGGTTGTGCTGGACAAGTATTTCGTGCATGCCAGGGAGTCCAATTCTCTTCAGGGTGGTCCTGTTTGAAACATGTTGCCACCACCTGACTTTTAATATACTGCGCAAGTGACGCATGTAGTAGACATATAGTCTATGGGCATCCGCTTTGTATATCGTCCAGTCTTCTGACCCGTACAGGAGGGTTGAGAGAACTATGGCGCAGTATACTGCGCATTTAGTTTTCAATGAAAATTATACTCTAATTCCGATCAGAAGACAAAATATAGTCTTAATTAACCAGAAGAAAGAAAAGAAATGTCATCAGAAGAAGAATAGAGACCATGCAGACCACAGCATTGTAAAGATCGGCTAGAATACTCAGAGACGTTCTGGAAACCTGAGAAGACTTGTTATTCACTCATACACTAGTAAAACACATACACGTGCATGCGCGCAATGAGCGAAATAAAAATAAAGAATACTGAGGAGAGTGCTGGAGTTGTGAGGAGATTTGCTGTCGCTTGATCATGTTAATGAAATCCGGAGTGATATTATCTGTTATGTTTTGTTTGGTTTCTTTGTTTAATTGCATATCATCTTTTGTGGGTTATTTGATACCAAAGACATCCTTGTAGAAGAAGAGTAGTTGTACTATTCAGCCTATAGCTGGGGAATGAGGGATTTCATTACTTTTCTTCCAAAAGTGAACGTAATAACGGGACTGGATTTCGAACTCGCTACTACGATGTTGCAGTCCAGAACGTTAGCCGTTACGCCACGAGAACTATTACGGCGATTAATTAGCATTGATCAAACAGAGAAGTAAAGTCTGATACTATTTAAACTCATTCTATATTGCTTGGTGTCACTTAGACATGATGTCACATCATTGTTACGATCGGCTAGAATACTCAGAAAAGTTCTGGAAACCTGAGGAGTCTTGTAGTTCACTCAGACACTAGTAAAAAACACACACGCACATGCGCGCAATGAGTGAGATCTATTAATAATGGAGATTCGCTTCAGGGTTTTTGTCTGTAACAAAAACTACGTCACTGCTTACGTCACATTACCCAAAATCGTCATAACATAGAATAAATACACTCAAAATTTGAACATGCAGCATTAGACAGTCCTCATTGTTTTTTAAAACAAGTTTTAATAAATACATGACTGGTATATATATAGTTTGTTTTATTTTAATACATACTTAAAGTTTACATTTAAAAATTGTTTTATTTTTTAATCCTTTAATGAATTTGATGATTTTACTTACTTAGGGTACAAACTCGCCGACATTGAATTTTTTACTCCCACCCCTCAGGCAATATGTTTCAAAAGTTTATTTTTACATCGCCCGGGGTGCGTTTTTTATTTTGTACTAATATAATTAAAGAATACTGAGGAGAGTGCTGGAGTTGTAAGGAGATTTGCTGTCGCTTGATCTTATCTGTAAAGGCCGAAAAGTATGACTGATGAGACTATTCAAAATAACAATGTAAAAGTTCATTTGTATAATACTATAAGATAGCCGGGAAGACATATTATCCTAATGGCAAAATCTATGCTCAAAATAAAATGTCCTCTTGTGAAATGAAGAGAAAGAAGCTAAGTATAAATATGGAGTTTATTGAGAAAGACAAGACTGACAATAATAATCGTATAAAGGCGAGGATGAAGCAAAGGAAAAAAAGATACGGAGAAGTTGGACTTATTGTTGATAATTGCGCGGGAGAATAGAGTTATCTTATTCTCCTTTCCCGCCTTTTTTAACTTCTTCTTCTTCTTCTTCTTCTTCTTCTTCTTCTTCTTCTTCTCTGCTCTTCTTCTTTCTTTCTTTCTTTCTTTCTTTCTTGTCTCTTTCCGTCTTTTTACTATTTGTAATTTTTCCTAATCACGATGCAATTTTCTTCTTTTTCTTTCATTCTTCTTCTTCTTCTTCTTCATTCTTCTTCTTCTTCTTCTCTTCTTCTTCTTCTTCTTCTTCTTCTTCTTCTTCTTTCATTCTTCTTCTTCTTCATCTTCTTTCTTTCATTCTTCTTCTTCTTCTTCTTCTTCTTCCTTCTTCTTTCTTCTTCTTTCCTTCTTCTTC
>CM042170.1:73275557-73285557 GCA_023376005.1 Doryteuthis pealeii | reverse complement strand
TCGGTTTGATGTCACAATGTAGGATTGCCATATCTATATATGTATATGTGTCGGTATATATATATATCTCGTGTTTATATACATTTATATATGTATATATGTATGCGTATATATATATGTGTATAAATACATACATACATACATATATATATATATATGTCTGTGTGTGTGAGAAAGTGTGTGTGTTTGTCTGTGTGTGTATGTGTGTCTGTCATGTCTCAGTCACAGCCAATATTATCATGGCTTACATAAACATCTCTTAATGAGAGAAAACAAAATTTCTCGTATGAAAATGAGGCTGTTGCAATTACCGACGGAGGAGCAGGTGGAGAGCGCAGTGGATTGTGGGTAAATATTCATTCTCAAAACGAGGCATAAATCAATTTCCATCAAAGTAAATGCAACAAACCGTCGTACTCAACGGAATTTTTCGACACAATGAAATCGTTTTGTTTAATGTATTTCATTTTCCTCTTCTTGTCTGTTTGTCTGTTTGTCTGTTTGTTTGTTTGTCTTTTGCGCGGCGGAAGTGGGGGGGGGGCGTTCTGGTTTTATAGAATTTCTGCTAAGTTAGTGCAGGCGTCTCTTTGGAAATGGTTCAACAAAGAATCGGGAGATACGCGAAAGATTAGAATAAAAATGGCTTTGAAGTCGTCCGAAACGGAAAAGAGAAAAAAAACACAACCCGTAAAACAGTAACAAGCAACAAACAAACGGGAAATATTATTATCATAAACTAGAAATATAATGAATAATAATTGCGGAATTAGTATTAATGATCGCTGTACTACTACTACTACTACTACTACTACTACTACTAATTATGGTTTTGTTATAACTACTAAGACTACTACAATTATGTCTACGTGAAATACAGACGAAAAAAAGCAGTTGGAATGAGCTCGGTGTGTGTGAGAGAGAGAGAGAGAGAGAGAGAGAGAGAGAGAGAGAGAGAGAGAGAGAGAGAAAGTGTAAGAGAGTAAGAGAGAGAGAGAGAGAGAAAGGAAAGAGGAGAAAAGAGAGAAAGAAAAGAGAGAGAAAGAGAGAGAGAGGGAGAGAAAGAAAAGAGAGAGAGAGAGAAAGAGAGAGAGAGAGAGAGAGAAAGGAAGAAAAAGAGAAGAGATAGAGAGAGAAAGAAGAAATAAAGAAAGAAAGAAAGAAAGAAAGAGAGTCAGAGAGAAAAGAGAAAGACAATGAGAAAGAGAGAAAAAAAGAGAAAGAGAGAGTTAGAGAAAAGAGAGAAAGGGAGAGAGAGAGAAAGAGAGAGGGAGAGAGGGAGAGAAAGAGAAAGAGAGAGAGAGTGTGTGAGAGAGAGAGATAGAGAAAGAGAGAGAAAAAGAAAGTAAAGAGAAAGAGAGAGGAAGACAATGAGAAAGAGAGAGAAAGAGAGAGAAAAAGGGAAAGAGAGAGAGAGAGAAAGAGAGAGAAAGAAAGAGAGAAAGAAATAGAAAGAGAGAGATAGAGAGAGAAAGAGAGAGAGAAAGAGAGAGAGAGAGTGAAGAGAGAGAGTAATTTATTAAGATGTTATTGAATTGGCTCAAGGCCAGAATTATAGGTCACTCAGTGAGAATCGAACTCATTAATAATAAGAGAGAAAGAGAAAGAGAGAAAAAGAAAGACAGAAGGAAAGAGAGAAAGAAAGAGAAAGAGAGAGATAGAGAGAGAAAGAGAAAAAGAGAGAGAGAAAAGAGAGAGAGAAATAGAAAGAGAGAGAAAAAGGAGAGTGAAAAGAGATAGATAGATAGAGAGAGAGAGAGAGAGAGAGAGAGAGAGGAGAGAGAGAGAGAGAGAGAGCAGTAATTTAGGATGTTATTGAATTGGCTCAAGGCTAGAATTATAGGTCACTCAGTGAGAATCGAACTCATTAATAATTAAGTTTTGATACCAGCTTGCGAACTATTACTCTGATATGATGTGAATTAGAGGAGAAGCAGTTGGAAATGACATGGAGAGAGAGAGAAAGAGAGAGAAAGAGAGGAGAAGGAGGGACAGAAAGAGAGGGAGAGAGATAGAGAGAGAGAGAAAGAGCGGAGAGGGGGACAGAAAGAGAGGGAGAGAGATAGAGAGAGAGAAAAAGATAAAGAGAGAAAGAAGAGAAAGAGAGAGAGAAAGAAAGAAAGAAAGAGAGAGAAAGAGTGAGAAAGAGAGAATGAGGGAACGAGAGAGAGAGAGAGAGAGAGAGAGAGAGAGAGAGAGAGAGAGAGAGAGAGAGAGAGAGAGAGACTGATTTATTAAGATGTTATTAAATTGGCACAAGATCAGAATTATAAGTCACTCAGTGAGAATCGAACTCATTTATAATTAAGTTTTGATACCAGCTTGTTAACTATTACACTGAAAAATAGAGGAGTGGGAGGAGGAGTCAAATTAGTTTTGACTAACGAAAAGAGAGCCTTTCTTTCTAGGTTGGTTATCGTGCCAAGTTTAAAGAGCACAGCCTCCGCTATTATTTAATCATAACTGGGGGGGGGGGGGATAATAGTTGGATTCGTACCTTCCCCAAGCCCACCATGCCCCACTTTACATATATAATACGCGTCCCACCGTCATCTATCTCTACATATATAAAGGGTAGTTGTGTGTATCTGTATGACTGTATGACTGGAGGAAACTTCAAAAATAAAACAATTAACGACAAAGTAAATATATATACACATTAAATATCACCAGGGCTTGTTTTTTTTATACATGTATAAAGGGAAGCTGTGTGTATATGTATGTCCGGGGAAAACTTCGAAAATAAAACAATTAAAGACAAAGTAAATATATATACACATTAAATATCACCAGGGCTTGGTTTTCTATACATATATAAAGGCAGTTGTGTGTATATGTATGTCCGGAGGAAACTTCGAAAAAAAAAATTAACGACAAAGTAAATATATATACACATTAAATATCACCAGGGCTTGGTTTTCTATACATATATAAAGGGCAGTTGTGTGTATCTGTATGTCCGGAGGAAACTTCGAAAATAAAACAATTAAAGACAGAGTGAATATATATACACATTAAAGGATTAAAATAAGATCTTTTTTACGTGGTGAGTTTTATGAGACACCCTGCGAGGATCGAACTCGCCATTCAGTAGTAATAGATCTGCAAACGATTATTAAACCATGTTTTTTCTCCTCTATCTGGGCTTCGCCGGGTAGCCGCTGCTACTTTATGATATGGGCCCCAACTGAATTTTTTTTTAAGCTCCAAAGCAACATCTTTATTGTCTAGCTCTTTTCGCTGCCAGTATATATGAATACAGATGAGTATGAATAACATTACCAAATCAACACAGTCTTGTCGGCTGGGGGTTCAGAATATACTGACTGCACATCTGCAGAGGGGTAAGCCCACCCCCGCTAATAGAGCCACCTGTTGACTATGGGTAGCAACCTATGAAACTTAAGGACAGAAACCTGCGTGCTGAGCAGTCCATGACTTGCAACCATCAACTTTGTCACTTACTGAGGCTAGACAGGTCGTCGGAGATAAATCAGCTGGTCACATCAAGCGCTAGTATCTACATGATTGTCTCAACACTATTGCCCTTATAACATATCTTCAACTTTTTATCATATATGTGCTAGAAGGCACTGACTGAGAGTCTTAGTGTTCTGGATATGAACTTAAACTGGATTTAATGAAGTTCCAGTTCTCGAGCTCTGGGGAGTGTGTAGTACTTCTTCTCTGCCATTATTCCAAGGTCCTACCTGACTTGTCGAACTCGGGAACCTTCTTTTCGAACTCGGGAACTTTCCTGTAATCAGGATACCCCCGAGGACTGAATAAAGGGATAGGTTCGAAGTTGCGTTATGACTCCCGATTACGACAAGAAAGATTACGAATAACGCAGATAATACTAATCATCAAGCCTCATCTCAAACATTCAGAGAAATAATTATCAATTAGTATTATCTGCGTTATTCAGACTATTGTCCCCATCTTCATTGTTATTTGTACAACGTTTCGGCCGATATGCCCTCCGGCCTTCTTCAGATATTTCTTGTTGGACTCGGGAACCTTCTCGGACTCGGGAACCTTCTTTTCGAACCCGGGAACTTTCTTGTCGTATTCGGGAGCCATCCCGAGTCCGAGAAGGTTCCCGAGTCCGACAAGAAATACCTGAAGAAGGTCGAAGGGTATATCGGCCGAAACGTTGTACAAATAACAATGACGATGGGGACAATAGTCCGAATAACGCAGATAATACTAATCTTCAAGCCTCATCTCAAACATTCAGAGAAATAATTATTAATTATTTAAAAAAAAATGCAGGCAGATAATTTTCTTTTGCTTCATCAATATTTGATTTATGCTTAAATTCTTCTTTCTCCATTTCATCTTCCTTCTTCCTTTCTTCTTTCTTCTCCCTTTCATCTTTTTTCTCTCTTTCTTCTTTCTTTCTTCGCCCCTTCTTCTTCCTTTAGTCTTCCTTCTTTTTTCTCTCTTTCTTCTTTCTTTCCCATTTTTTGTTCTTTCTCCCTCCCTTCTACCCACTCCCTTTCTTTCTTCACCCATTCTTCTTTTTCTTCTTCCTTCTTCCTTTCTCCTTTCTTTCCCCTTTCCTCTGGGATAAGGCGCATCCTATCTTGTTGAATCGAGATTTAGTCGTTTTTCTCATCTGTTATCAAAAGCTCGCAATAGACTTGACATTGTGAAAAGATGTGATATTCGACTATCATTAACATCGATGGAACCAGATATAAAGAAACTCACTGAGCAGCATCAACCACAGGGAGCTCATTGAATAAATATGCCTATATCTCTTTTTTCTTATCACACACTTAACTTAAGTTTATGAAAAATTTTAACCAGTGTACATAAATAAATGCTGCAGTAAATTCAATGGCCTGAAGAGCTCTCATCTCCATTGAAGAAACATTATAATATTGTAATACAAGATATTGGTAAAGAATTATCATTACAATAATTTTGATTATTATTACTAGCAACAGAAAACACCCTCCGGGCGTCGTAAAAATTTGTTGTACCGGCCGTTCCTACAGTGGAGAATATACACCGGTTCTCACTATAAATAGTGAGACACCGAGTGAAAAGGTGGTACTGTTACCGTTAGCGGCAAGCTAGTCGTTCCTGTACCATTATTGTAAATACACTTGTCTTATTTTACCCTATCTCGACTTGACTTCTTTTTTACTGTTGGATTAACATCACAACAAAATTAATTTTTGAAAGACATTGCCTGAGAGGGTGGGAGTTAGAGGGTTTGTATCATAAGTAAGAAAATCCTCATATTTAAAAATGTAAAAAAATAAAACAATTTGAAATGAAAACTGAACCCGTCCCTCTCAAATAAAATGTTGCGTGCATGTAATAATCAAACAATTATTTTGAATATTTTCCACATCAATTTTACACAAAATCGTAGGTATTTATTTATTTGTAAACTTTTTAGTTAACTTCTTGTTACTGTAAAAAAAAAAAAAAAAACAGGACAAGAGTAAAAAAACAATTTTTTAAATTGCTTACTCAAATTGTGGGTGTTTATAGCATAAGAATATTGTGACATAAGCTGTGCCGTATAACTATGAGGTAGTTTTTGTTACAGACAGCAATACAGAAAATCTCCATTATTAATAGATTACTAATTATCATTATTATCATTATTATTATAATTGTTGTAGAATATTTTATTTGCATTAAATTAGTTTTCATTTAAAAATAAAGCTTAATTATATACTATTTATATTAGTGAAAATTTATATTAGTGAAAAATAGAATATTGTCTTCTTATGACCAAGAGTTATAAAGGGGTCGACCAAGAAAAAGAGAAGAAAAAGGGGTCCATGGATAAAAAAAGGTTGAGAATCACTGTGTTAGAGTCTCATCAATGGGTTAAAGTGAAAAATGAGTTTTAAAAATGTGTTAAAAATGAGTTAAAAAAAGAATTTTCAATACTCATCAAGAATGAATAAAACAAAATGTCTTCGGCATAAAAATAACCCAACAAGGGTTGACATGCCATAAAAACCAACCAACCCCCCAAAATTGAATACCCAACAAGAATGAATAAAACAAAATGTCTTCGGCATAAAATAACCCAACAAGGGTTGACATGCCATAAAAACCAACCAACCCCCCCAAAATTGAATACCCAACAAGAATGAATAAAACAAAATGTCTTGGGCATAAAATAACCTACAAGGGTTGACATGCCGTAAATTCCACAAACCATCAACCAACCAACCACCCAACCAGCCAACCAAAACAATGCAAGTACATTCGTTTTTATACACATGCATCTGAAAAACACAAATTACCCATATTGCTGTGTGTAAAGGGGTGGGGAGAGACTTAATCTTTTTATAAATTTTAATTAAAAACATTTTTTTTCACATTCTTTCATATTTGTAGTATTACTGTGAATCTTTCTCGAACAGCTTGCAGGAGTCTTTATAATAAAGCCATGGGCTAGGCCAAGTATTCCGAAAAAAAATATGGAGTAATTAAATTTTTCGTTTGAAATCAAGAATTGAACGGACATTTTAATTAAATGCCTCAATACAAAGCAAGTTGATAACTATAAAGTGACGTCCAATGCCCTGGATACAGCACACTACAAAGCAGTTATACAGCCACTTACCTCCCATCACACAAATAATACAAAGTGAACCAGACGTACAGGACATTTTTTAGAGAAGAAGAGTTTGGTTTGGTTTGGTTTGTTTTACGGCATATCAACCTCAGTGGGTCATTTAATGCTGATAACGTTTTGAAATAAATCAATTCTTAATGGATAATACAATTTTTTTATAAATACATTTTTCTATTTAACCCATAGATGGGACACTAACAGGTACTACCGCTCCGGGTCAGAGTGGACCAGGGAGCAATGGTGATGAAAGGGTGCTCCACATTCCCCAAACCTCCAAAACTGGAACCTCACCATCAGATAGAGTTTAACGTCATTCCCAGGACATGTAGACCCTCAGCTACCGCCTTCTAGCACCCATATGATAAAAAGGGTTGGGGCTTGCCCTAATTGCAATAGGGTGGGGGAAATCATATAGGTGCTAGGGCTTGACGTGACCAGCCGATTGATCGGAGTGGACCTCTCAGAGAAGTAGAGAGAAATACATAAGCGATGTTATCCCATGGACTTCTACTCATGGACACACCAGTGTTGGTTAGCATCGTTATAAATAAAAGCAAACATGCATCAGTTCTGTGCGGACATATCATTGTTTCCTATACTGTCCTTCTCAGGTTGCAGAGACGGACCCTCAAGAGTTAAACTTTGTGTCCCTCGGTTTATTAATTCAGTAGAGCATTCGATGAGTAATCGCAAGGCTTCAGGTTCGGTACCGGTCTTCGCCGACTCAGCGCACGAGTAACAAAGTTTGGGTTATCTGATCTATGCGACAAAACATCTGTTACGGTAAGTGTGGTCCTAATATATATATATATATATATATATATATATAATATATAGAATATGTGCTTAATTGAAGTCATACCTAATTTGAAAATTAATTGGTTGATAATTAATGAATTAGGCGAATATATCTGTTCAAATGTAAGGCGTAAACAAATCGAGAAAAGACGATTGTTTACGCCTTATACTTGAACAGATATATTCGCCTAATTCATTAATTATCAACTAATTAATTTTCAAATTAGGTATGACTTCAATTAAGCACATATTCATCCAAAAATTGTCGGCTATTGCCATATCAAACAAACTGTTTGTGTACTCTCATATATATATATATATATATATATATATATATATATATATATATGTTGAAATGAAAAATAAAGGAAAGAAAATGTTGAATGGATAAAATAGGATTTATTTTATTTTATATTACTGACACGTGTTTCGGTCAGGAGTTTATCCATGCATACATGTATTCTATCTATTATTATTTTAAAATACAAAGTGTTGTTCTGGTTCCAACGGGAGAAAATTAAATATTTTATAAAAAAGAAGGTCCGCAAAATGGATTATGTTTTTAGAAAAAAATGTTTTATTATTTTTATCTTACATTTGCGACACGTGTTTCAGATCTTCTGATATCTTCTTCAGACTTTGATCAATGTATATATATATTTGTATATATATATATATATATATATATATATATATATGTGTGTGTGTGTGTGTGTGTGTGTGTGTGTGTGTGTGTGTGTGTGTTACGATTCGTGTGGCTATTTTAGGGCTGTAGATGAGAGCAGTTTTACAATGGAGATCCCTTGTGGCGCAAAGTTTGATTCTTTTCTTGAAGTAGAAACATGTAGCATCAGTTATAATCCTTGTCAGCTGACCCGTGTTAAAGAATTGTACAATCCTCATCAGTTGGTCCGTGTTAAAAAATTGTATAATTCTTGTCAGTTAGTGTGTGTTAAAGAATTATACAATCCTTGTCCGTTCGTCTGTACATTCAAAGAGATATTGAGCAACAATTTATCAACACCTTTAAATAGTAAATTAAATATATGATTGACCGATTCACTCAACGCAGTTTGGAAGAGTCTATAAATTCAAGTTGTGATCACCAGCACACCTTATATACAAAATCATTCCAACAACATCTTGGAGCTTCACCTCAACAAAACAATTTACCAGGTCTAGCGCGAGCGAAAAGAGGATAGACTTCCTAACCGTTTTATTGATATTGACAATAAGCCACGCTTCAGCTACATACAATAGTATTTGAGATAAAGAAGCAAGGTGTATTTATGTAGAATGATACTCCAATTAATTGAATGAGGGCACTGGCAGAATATCTCACTTGGTTGTGAGATAGAAAAATATCTAATAGAAAAACTGAAGACTTGGAAGCCAAGCACTTGGTTCGAAAACCGCATAGGCGTTAAACTGTCAGTATATATATATATATATATATATATATATATATATAGTATTATAGTGTGTACAGAAATAACCTACTCGAGTTTCACCATAAGGATCCTCAGCGTTAAATACACTGAATTAATCAAGATATTGATTAATTACAGCTAATTGTGGGATGAACTCCGGCAATTAACGGTAATTAATCAATATCTTGATTAATTCAGTGTATTTAACCCTGAAGATCCTTATGATGAAGCTCGTGTAGGTTATTTCTGTACACACTAGAATATTAAATCTGCTCTACTTACGTATAGAACACTTTATATTTGTTATAACGCTGATTTATCCGAGTAACACTTATACCAAATATTGTGACCAACCCAATATTTTTACCGGTAAGTCATTCCCTTTACACACGCACACACACACACACACACACACATATATATATATATGTATATATATATATACACATATATATACATATATATATATATATTATAATGGAGATTATGTAACTGTCTGTCTGTAACCAAAATTACGTCACCTCTGATGTCAGGATTTCTTTAGTTATTTTAGTTATTTTCTCAACGATTATGAAATAGTCATTATTTAATCTTAATTAGTACCTTATTCATTAACAACGAAGACTAGCTGATTCAGATTTGCCGCAGAACTGCCCATATTATTATTA
Source organism: Doryteuthis pealeii (assembly GCA_023376005.1). Taxonomy (NCBI): domain Eukaryota; kingdom Metazoa; phylum Mollusca; class Cephalopoda; order Myopsida; family Loliginidae; genus Doryteuthis; species Doryteuthis pealeii. Next base: position 73,276,048 of record CM042170.1, on the reverse strand, counting down.
TTATTATTATAATGGAGATTGAGTGTTCGTCTGTAACCGAAACCACGTCACCGCCAACGTCACAATTCCATTGATCATATTCAGAATGGTTATTAAGCAATCATTATTTAATCTTAATTAGCTTCTTATTAATAACAATGTCTCTAGCCGAGATCGATTTGCCTCAAAACAGCCCATATTATTAATGTGTTTAAAATCCTTCGATATATTTGTTATATTATTTGTGCTGAACTTGCACAAAGGTGTCAAAATTAGGGTGACCCATAAAAAACAGAACCCAAATTATTTATTTTTCCCCCATTAAACTAACCTTAAACCCCGACCCCAACTATAACCCTAACCCCTAAGCTTAAGCTAAGCCTAATCCCTAACTTTAACCCTAATCCCCTACTTGAAATTAACAGTTTTATTACAAAATTCGTGGGTTTATTCATTTATTTATTCATTTTACCATTAAACTAATCCTAAACCCGCATTCTAATCCTAACCCT
>CM042170.1:73268057-73270557 GCA_023376005.1 Doryteuthis pealeii | reverse complement strand
AGAATTAAGAGTCTACCATGGTTTCAATCTCAATTATCTCATCAGGATCCTACCTCATACTTAACCAAGTCTCAGTTTAAGTAAGGAATGATATTGACTTATTTAAGTATAAGGTAGGGCCCTGATGAGATCATTAATATTAAAACCATGGTATACCCATAACTCTTTCCCAGTTTTATCATTAATATTAGTATTGCTCTATGTTTATGATAGATTGAGATAATTCATTGCAAAAGAAAAGTTAAAGCTGCCATTGAATACTATATATATATTATATATATATATATATTATAATATATATATTATTTGTTGAATTTTTAAATATAATTGTTTTCCATAGGCAACTACCCAGGGTTTCAGGATTCTTTTGCCATCTTCAGGACGCCATTAATTCTTCTGGTATTTATGGGAAGATATTTCTTGCTGTTATGATTTTGGACCGCAAATTACGTCGGTTGATTATTGTGGACGTTCTTTATGATTTGGATTTTATTTAAAAATTTTTTCAATTTAAGCATTTAAAAAAATGCTCACACAGTTATTTCCCTTTAATCGTTACGAAAATTCATTCTTTTTGGAATTATATAATCAACTTCATATGTTAAAAGACGTATATATTTTCAAATTTTCTGATGGTAAAGTTCTGTAAATTTCGGAATTTAATTTTTCAGGGTGGATGGTGGGTTTCATTTATCGAAAATCCATTCTTTTATGGAATTATATAATCAAAATCATATTTGAAAAAGTTGATGTAAATTCAAACTTTCTGATGGTAAGGTCTTGGAAAAATCTGCAATTTTATTTTTCAGGGTGGATGTTGAGTTTCGCTTATCCATGCATATAAGAAGTATTTTTTCTTATGTGGACATGCCTTAAATATCTCAGACTTCCTATTTAGACTTTTATTATTATTATTATTATTATTCGAAATTAAATTTTTCAGTATCCTAAATTTTTCTGTCATACATAGATTACACACACACACTCACACACACACACACACACACACACACCACATATATATATATATATATATATATATATATATATATATATATGGAGAATAAGTGCTTAATTGGAGTCGTACCTAATTTTGAAAATTAATTAATTAATAATGAATTAGGCGGTAATACCTATTAAATGCTCGATTTGTTTAGCCATAAATTTAATAGGTATTCCCGCCTAATTCATTATTAATTAATTAATTTTCAAAATTAGGTACGACTCCAATTAAGCACTTATTCTCCCAAAAATTATCGGTAAAAAGCCATTCCAAAAACAAACCGTGTTTACATATATATATATATATATATATATATATATATATATATATATATATATATATACATGGCTATACTTGCAAATCGGTCGGAAAATTAAAACATATTACAGGGTGACCTAGAAAAAACAGAACACAATTTATTTATTTTCCCATTGAACTAACCATAAACCCCAACCCTAACCCTAAACCCCAACCCTAACCCTAACCCTAACCCCTAGTTAAAATTAACAGTTTTATTACAAATTTGTGGGTTCTGTTTTTCTGGGTTATCCTGTATACAGAATCACCCTGTATACAGGGTGGCTCAGAAAAAACAGAACCTAAATAATTTATTTTCCCATTAAATTAACGCTAAATCCCAACCCTAACCCCAACCCTAACACCAACCGCAACCTCTAACCCTAACCCCCCAGTTAAAATTAACACTTTTATTACAAAATGTGTGGGTTATGTTTTTTCTGGGTCACCCTAATTTTCCGACCGATTTGCAAGTTTAGCCATATATATATATATATATATATATATATATATATATTATATATATATATATATACTTGCGTTCACAGAACAACCATTCCCCAGTTCTAACACTTAAATAGTAACCTCGTAAAACCGGTTACAAAGTGAAAGATCAAGCGTATCATATTAGCGCTAGCACATTGGAAAACGCATTGAAGTATGTCAACACGCGTTCCGGTACTCATTTCCTTAATTATGCCACAGAGAGAGATAGTGAGAGATAGATAGATATATAGAGAGAGACAGACAAATAGACTGAAAGACAGACAGACAGAGAAATTAGAAAATAAAAGTAAGCGATTGGGAGGGAGGTGGAAAGAAACATGGATCGCTAAAAAAAAAATAATATCAGAGAATGAACTCTTCCAATAGTAAAACATGCAAATAGAATAAAATCTAAATCAAACGAAACTCCCCCGCCACCAATTTTTTCCCGCTAAAACTGTGTGCGAATGAGTGCAAAAACTGAATCCAAAATGGTTGCCGACAGCTGAATTGTGCGTGTCTGTGGGTCAGTAATTATTTGACTTGAAATCAACATCTGTGGACATGATGTGCTCCAATTGTGTTAGACGCTTTTTTCAATTAAAACTCACATTGTAGTTCAACACGAAAGCCATTGATAGTTATTTTTGTCTTTTTTCTCATTTGAATAATTTCTTGCCTTCTTCCTAGTTCATGTTTGTTGTTTTTTTTCTT
>CM042170.1:73253057-73265557 GCA_023376005.1 Doryteuthis pealeii | reverse complement strand
ATATATATATATATATACATTCAGTCGGTAGAGCGTTCGGCTAGAAACCACAAGGCTCCTAGTTCGATACCGGTCCTCGCCGACTCAGGGTATGAGTGGCACAGGGATCTGTGCGGTAAAGTAAGGAGCTGATGGTAGGTCTGGCGCTCCACCTCAGATGCTAAGATAATCTCCTCGGTCTAGAGCTTGTGAAAAAGGGATAGATTCCCTTGCTGATTGGCTGATACCGACATTAGGCCGCCCCAACGACGACTTTTATATATATATATATATATATAGTATATTTTATAGTGACTTTAAAACTTTGTAAATTCACACACACACACACACACACACAAACACACACACACACATATATATATATATATATATGCGTGTGTGTATCATCTTTGCGTGTGTAAACATAAGTATAAGCACCTACTAAATTAAGACACAAATATCTAGTCACACACACACTGACAACACACACACACACATATATATGTGAGTGTGTGTGCGTGTGTATGAGTGTATGTGTACATGTGTACGTATATGTGTGTGCAGTTGATTCATTTCTATTGTCTTTCTTGCTCTCTTCCTTCTCAAGTTTTTAAATAAAATAACTGGTGCGTTATATATTTTATTCATTAATAAATCAACGCAGAAAATTTTATTAATTTCTGTTAATTCCCTGATTTTTTGGTATTTTTCTTTTCTTTCAGCACGGTGACATACGATGGTGGGATTTAGGTCCGTTAAATTCGATTCATCCCATGTTTCTATATTTCCATTAAGTTCGATTTAACTTGTTTTCAATTTCCTTTCGCGTGGCTGGAGACTTTTTTGTTTGATTTTTCTTAACCTACTTTAAAAATTCACACCGCTACTTTCTTAGAATAAAGCATAAATCTTTATTAACCTTTATTTTTTATCATAATTGACGCAATACTTTTAAAATCTACTATTAAATGTTTCGGTGGTAAATTAAAGAATTCAATGTTTATCTTTTACTTTGGAATACCCGGATGCGAAAACATACGAGATAGAAATAAATTACTAATAGGCATCCCTAATTAAGGCCTTCGATATTATATAAAGACAAAAGTTATTGCCTCTTGGAATACGCAGTTGTTTCATTTACACATCATTTTCTGAACATCCTATATATATATATATATATATATATATATATATATATATATATATATATATATGCTTGAAGGTAGTTACAATGCGTATATCGTATAGAATTCGATAATTAATGAAAATAATCATGACAAGCGAACTCGACGTAGAACATCGTACAGCAGCTGTTTCAACTTTATTAAGTCTCATCAGCGATGTACGATGTTCTACGTAGGGGGCGATATTTGCCGAGTTGGCTTGTCATGATTATTTTCATTAATTATCAAAATTTATACGATATACACATTTTAACAGCCTTCAAGCAAAAAAATAAAAATAAAAATATATTTTATGCAAATTTTATGCAATATATTTTAAGGCAATTATCTTAATATCATATATATATATATATATATATATATAGTATCCAATTGCCGCTTTAACTTTTCCGTCGCAGTGGCATCAGTAAATAATCCAAAAATATATTAAAAATACAGAGTAGTAATAATACTAATAATATTATTGTTAGAGGAACAATAAAGGTTCTACCATGGTTTCAATCAAATTGAAATGATTTCTTCAGGACCCTACCCTACGTTAACGAAGTCGATGTAATTCCTTAGTTAATTAAGATATATATATATGTATGTATATATGTATATATATATATATATATATATATATATATATATATATTATATATATATATATAGAGAGAGAGAGAGAGAGAGAGAGTATGAGGAAAAAGCTCATGAAGTATTACAACTAGATAGATAGATAGATAGAGGAGAGAGAGACAGACAGACAGACAGACAGACGACAGACAGAGACAGAGACAGAGAGATGAAAAATGAATTAACCAAAGGTGATGGGGTGGAAATTAAATTATGATATATATATATATATATATATATAATATATATATTATATATATATATAATATATAGTAAATATATGCACCCTCCGGGTGCAAGTAATCAAGTTTTAATGTAATAAAATATTAGATTAAATTAGAAATACTAATGAAACTAAATAAGAATGCAGATTTAAAAATTTGAAACAGAGGGGGTATAATCGAAAACAAGAACAGCTGAAACTTACTCTTCCATCACTCCCGTCTTTCATTACTAAATTTTCCTAATTTAACTATTTAGCTAAAATAGAATGTAAAGAACAAAATTACAATTACAGTTATTTCTTTTTGTTAATACATTCGTTTAAGATTTATACCCGAGATTTTTAGTCATATTCATTAAGATAAAACCAAACAATTAGAAATCAATAATACTAAGCACATATTTAATAAAATCAAATTTTTAATGTCAATATGCAAATTAGCCTTCCCGTTAACACTGTAAACTGCTATTTTATTGTATATATGAATACAATTGCATGGTATTACTACGTAGATAAGACCAACAGTATTAACGTAAAACAATTTTATTAGTAATTGAGCTTTGGATAAAAATAAAGTCACGGGGAATGTAACGTAAATAACTAAGGGAATTTGGACTTGAGTAGTAATATAGTTTCGGTTACAGACAGAAAAACACACAATCTCCATTATAATAAGATATATATATATATATATATAGAGGGAGAGATAGAGAGAATAGAGAGAGGGAGGGAGGGAGGAGAGAGAGAGATGAAAAATTAAATAGACCAAATGTGGTGGAATGGAAAAGAAACTCATAAAAAATTAAATTATGAGAGAGAGACAAAGATAGATAGTATAGATATTTAGATAGAGAGAGAGACGTAGAGGCTGTGTCGTGAGAGAGACAGATATATATATATTATATATATATATATATCTGTCTCTCTCACGACACAGCCCCTACGTCTCTCTCTCTATCTAAATATCTATATATATATATATATATATATATAGAGAGAGAGAGATATGAAAAATGAAATAAACCAAAGGTGGTGGGAATGGAAAAGAGCTCTTGAAAAATTGAATTATGAGAGATAGATAGATAGAGAGAGGGAGAGAGGCAGAGAGAAAGAGGTGTAGGGGTGTGTTTATATATATATATATATTTGCATAGTCACGAAATCTGTTACGTAGGAGAGACGACATTGGAATGCATGCCCGACAATTTGAAAGCAACAGAGCAATGACGAAAAGCGAATATACAATGATAACAACAGCGATGTTTTCGATAAGCAGATTTTAATATCCGGTCCCCTACGACAGGCTTCTCTGGGGCGGGAATCCGGATGGAGTGGGGCATGTCGGGATAGTAGAATCGGAAGTTGGTATATGACAATATGCATAAAGAAAAGAGGCAAAGAAAGACAAACTGTGTTTTTATTTCTCGAGAAAACGAGTTTGAATGCATGAAAGAATAGAGACCGAAATGTTAAAGAAAAGGGGTAATCTATTAGGGGTGGAGAGAGAGAGAGAGAGGAGAGAGAGAGAGAGAGAGAGAAGTAGAAAGGAGGGAGATAATATGAGATAGCTATAGAGAGACGGAGATATCTAGATAGATAGATAGATAGATAGATAGAGAGAGAGAGAGAGAGAGAGAGAGAGAGAGAGAGGAGAGAAGAGAGTGTGTGTATGTGTGAGAGGAGGGAGAGGAGAGAGGTAATAGATAAAGGGAAACGGAGAAGTAGAAAGACGGAATATTTTGAGAGAGAGAGAGAGAGAGAGAGAGAGAGAGAGAGAGAGAGAGAAAGGAGGGAGATAATATGAGATAGCTATAGAGAGACGGAGATATCTAATAGATAGATAGATAGATAGATAGAGAGAGAGAGAGAGAGAGAGGGAGAGAGGATAGAGAGTGTGTGTGTATGTGTGTGAGAGAGGGAGAGAGAGAGGGTAATAGGTGAAGGGAAACAAAGAAGTAGAAAGACGGGATATATTTGAGAGAGAGAGGAGAGAGAGAGGAGAGAGGAGGAGAGAGAGAGAGAGAAGTAGAAGGAGGGAGATAATATGAGATAGCTATAGAGAGACGGAGATATCTAAATAGATAGATAGATAGATAGATAGAGAGAGAGAGAGAGAGAGAGAGAGAGAGAGGAGAGAGAGAGAGGGGATAGAGAGTGTGTGTGTATGTGTGTGAGAGAGGAGAGAGAGAGGGTAATAGGTGAAGGGAAACAGAGAAGTAGAAAGACGGGATATATTTTGAGGAGAGAGAGAGAGAGAGAAGAAGAGAGAGAGAGAGAGAGGATAGAGAAAGTGAGAGATAGGTGAAGGGAGAAGTAAAAAGACGGGAGATATTTTGAGGGTGAGAGAGAGAGAGAGAGAGAGAGAGACGGAGATATTTTGAGGGGAGAAATTATTATATATATATATATATTATATATATATATATATATATATATAGAGAGAGAGAGAGAGAGAGATTGAAGGAGATGTTTTTAACTATGCTACTCATACACTGACTTGACGAGAGTCGGTATCGAACCAGGCAACCTTGCAATAACCTAAGCCAAAAAAGAAAAGAAAAACAAAACAAAACAACACAAAACAAAAAACAAACAAATAAACAAACAAACAATTGATGCTTTAAAAGAAAGAAAAACATGAAAGAGAAAATCGAAAATAACTCAGGAAATAGTGAACGAATGAAATAAATTAAAATACAGACTCGATTGATTAATCTATACATATATAAAGGGCAGTTGTGTGTATATGTATGTCCGGAGGAAACTTCGAAATTAAAACAATTAACGACAAAGTAAATATATATACACATTAAATATCACCAGGGCTTGGTTTTTGAGCAAAAATAATCGAGATTTTGATTTATATTCGTGAAGATGATTGAAAATTAAAATTTAAAGGATAACAGCATGGAATTTTTTTTCATTTAATATTTTAGATAGTAGACATTAACATTTCTTTTCAGAGTAGCTGGATCAATGTAAGGTCTATTTTTTTACATAGATATTTAAATAGGGTATCCCACGAGGATTTAACTCACGATTCAGTAATAATGGATTTGCGAGACTAACTTTAAAACATCCCCCTCTACCCAGGCGACGCCGGGTAGCCGCTGCTAGTACATATATAAAGTGTAGCTGTGTGTATATGTATGTCCAGGGGGAAACTATGAAAATAAAAAACGATTTCCGATAAAGTAATATATATATACACATTCATTATCACTAGACCTTGCTTTTTGAGCAAAAATATAGAAGATTTGATTTATATTCGTGAAAATAATAATAAAAAAAATTTAAATGATAACAGCATAGAATTTATTTTGCATTTAATATTTTAAATAGTAGACATTAATTTTTCTTTTCCGACTGGATGGATCAACGCAACGTCTTTTTTTTTAACCTAGGGATTTTAATGGCGCATCCTATGAGGATCCAATCCACGATTCAACAATTATGGATCTGCGAAATTACTTTTTTTTTTACTCCCGCACCCCACCTCTACCCAGGTGAGGCCGGTTAGACGCTTCTATTTAAGAAAAATATTTTCTATATCTTTTTTATTCGTAAATTTCTTCTCCTCGATTTTAACTCTGTTGAGTAAGAAGCGCAACAGTTCAGCTTATTACAAAAAAAATCTTTTATTGCTCTTAAAATCTTAAAATGAAAAAGAACAACAACAATTGATCTATTTATGTTTGCTTGTTTGTTTTGTTTTACAGAATTTAATGATCACAATAAACAGACCAACCGCCCTGTCGGATGGGGCGTTAGAATACACCGACTGCACCTCTGCAGAGGGGTAAGACTCCTCTAAATGGGGCCACTGTTGGCCGTGGTGGCGACCCGTGATGGAATTCTGTCGGATGAGCAGTCCATGATATGCAACACACCACTTAAACCTTACTTAGGCAGACGGTCGGTCGGAGAGGCCCTTTCAATCAATCGACTGGTCACGTCAAGCCCTAGCACCTATATGATTGCCCCAACCCTATTGCCCTTATTGTAAGCCCCAACCTTTTTATCATATGGGTGCTAGAAGGCGGTGGCTGAGGGTCTACATGTCCTGGGAATGGTGTTAAACTCTATCGGATGGTGAGGTTCCAGTTCTGGAGGTCTGGGGAATGTAGAGCACCCCTTCATTACCATTGCTCCCTGGTCCACTCTGACCCGGAGTGGTAGTACATGTTAGGGTTCCATCTATGGTTAAATAGAAAAACATGAGCTTTAAAAAAAATCAGTATCCATCAAGAATGAATTTTATTTCAAACTTTGTCGGCATTAAATGACCCACTAAGGTTGATATGCCGTAAAACAAACAAACCAAACCAAACCGTTAGTATTTCAATATTTATCTAGGTGAAGTTCTTGTGTAAATTAGTAGACATGCTTTGCGTTTATTTTATTGAGCGTAATAAATTAAGGAACTTAAATGTTCGGACCATATGACCTTTAGGCACCCCTTTTGCGATCTCGATTCATGAGGACATTTTTTCATTTACACCGTCTAAATCCGGTTGTTTGTTAACGGACGATTTTTAGAGTTTTTTTTAATTACAAAACCAACCCCTAACCGTAACAAACCCCTAACCCTAACCCTAACTTTAACCTTAACCTTAACCCTAACCCCTAACAAACAACCAGATTTTGACGGTGTAAATGAAAAAATGTCCTTATGAAACGAGAGCGCAAAAGGGGTGCCTAAAGGTCATATGGTCCAAATGTTCTAAGTGAACTAATCAACATCAGGGGTCGACTTAGCTCAGTCGGTAGAGCATCTGGTTTGGTAATCGGATGGTTCCAGGTTCGATACTAGTCCCTGCCAACTGAATAGCAGAGATTGTGTCATTTGATTTGTGTAGTAAAGTGGGGCCGCTGATGAGAGGTGTGGCGCTCCACTTCAACAGAAAAAAATCTCCTTTGCTACCCGGCTGATATCGACATTACGCCATCTCGCCAACAATTTTAGGTTATTTCCTATAAGTCTAACATGATCAAAGGGGAACCACTCTTGACTGACAAATTATTTATTTTCCCATTAAACTAACCCTAAACCCTAACCCTAAACCCTAACCCTAACTCTAACACCGTCTTCTCTTATCCTAGTAGATCAATAAATAGATAAATAATTTATCAGTCAAGAGTGGTTCCCCTTTTGATCATGTTAGACTTATAGGAAATAACCAATTTTATTTACGAAAACTGTCTGGAGCTCGACCGTCCCTTAAATTTCAGTTCTCAACAAAAGCAAAAAATCAACCAAGTGACAGCTCGTAACTCGAAAAGCTCGTAAGTCAAATATTAGGACCATATGACCTTTAGGCACCCCTTTAGCGATCTCGATTCATAAGGACAGTTTTTCATTTACACCGTCAAAATGCGGTCCTTTGTTAACAGACAATGTTTAGAGTTTTTTGCTTTAATTATACAACTAAACCTAACCCCTAACCCTAACCCCTAACCCTAACCGCTAACCTTACCCTAACCCTAACCCTAACCCTTAGCCCTAACCCCTAACCCCTAACAAACAACTGGATTTTGACGGTGTAAATGAAAAAATCTCCTTATGAATCGAGATCGCAAAAGAGGTGCCTAAAGGTCATATGGTCGAAATACTACTGTATTTTTCTTTTTCATTTTTGTTATCTCCCAAACCAAACACTATTTACGACATTGCGCGTATTTTGACTGCTTCTCCTTAATCTCATTCACGGAATATAGAATTTCTTTGTAAAAGTTTTAAGAGAAAACGTAAGACTGTTCTTAATTCAACTACAAGCGGCTTTTTTCTTTCTTTTCGTTGTTCATCATTTACGGTCATTGTATAAACTCATGTCTAAAAGCCAATAAAGCGACAACAGATCTTGTTAGATTCACAGGATTATTTCATTTTGGCGATTGTTGCTCCAAAACAGACGGACCTACAGAGAGAGGAACACAAAAGTAGACAAATGTAATCAAAAAACTTACTTACTGAATAACAGTTTATAAGGTTACCAGTAGCGCGAGTTGGCGTTACGAAGTCGGACGTTAAAGTGATATACGTTACATCACCGGAGGCTTTATGATCTTTTAGATTACAGGAGTTGCGAATCTAGGAAACAAGAAAGAACCGGAACGAGAAATCAGATTTTAGACGTAAGAAAGAACTAATGTTATTCAGGCTAATAGAAGAAGTAAAGTTGATGGTTCATGACACGAAAAATGGATACGGTTAGCCGGGTTCTAATTCCACCATAACAGTCTCTGTTTTAATATACTTATATTATTTGTATTGATATACTTAAGAAAGACATGAACCCTAATAAATAAACAAACAAACAAAAAAAAACTAAAAGGTCGAATAGTTCGATATAGTTTGTATTTTCTAGCCTTGGTTGGCAACCTGTTTAGAAGAAAGACAATTCAGAATTAAAAAACTAAGATTGTGGCTCGAAATTCTGACTGCATCCTTGACGAGAAATCAGAATTTAGACGTAAGAAAGAACTAATATTATTCAGGCTATTAGAAGAAGTGAAGTTGACGGTTCACGACACGAAAAATGGATACGGTGAGCCGGGATCTAATTCCACTTTACTACCATCTGTGTTAAATCTTATTATAATGGAGATTGTGGGTTTGTCTGTCTGTAACCGAAACTATATTACTATACAAGTCACAATTCCTTTAGTTATTTACATCATATTCTCCATGATTTTATTTTAATTTAAACCTCAATTATTAATAAAATTGTTTTACATTACTTACACTGTTGATCATATCTACATGATATTTACGCGTACCCCACTTGTACGGGTCAGGCACAAAGTCCCTATTAACGTGGGACCACCCACAAACCGAAGCTCATGGAGTGGCAGGTGAAAAAAATTGCGTCGATCCCGTCGGCATTCCCCCTCAAGGGGGGCCTCAGGCACTGGCAATAAACCCAGCCCTGCCCCTTTAAAATCGGGGGCAGGTGTTGCCTGGGGGGATGGCCCCCTGGGATCGACGCCGTTAATTATATCAATGGTCCAGAGGCCGAAGCCACTGTTGACCATATCTACATACTAATAACATGCAATTATATTTATATATACAACAAAAAAGCGGTTTACAGTGTTAACGGGAAGGCTAATTTGCATATTGATATCAAAAATTTTATTTTATTAAATATGTGCTTAGTATTATTGATTTCTAATTATTTGGTTTTATCTTACTGAATATGAGTAAAAATCTCGGGTATAAATCTTAAACGAAATATATTAACAAGAAGAAATAACTGTAATTTTGTTCTTGACTTTCTATTTTAGCTAAATAGTTAAATTAGGAAAATTTAGCAATGAAAGACGGGAGTGATGAAAGAGTAATTTTCAGCTGTTCTATTTTTCGATTATACCCCCTCTGTTTCAACTTTTAGATCTGCATTGTTATTTAGTTTCATTAGTATTTCTAATTCAATATAATATCTTATTACATTAAAACTTAAATACTTGCACCCGGAGGGTGCATATATTTGCTAGTTGTAATAATACACTAAACCATGAAAAAACACCTCACCCCCCCAAAAAAAAAGGTTCAGCTAGATTTGTGCAAGAACATAAATTTTGACCATGCAACAAAAATATATATATATATATATTGTACAAAGCGAAACCCATTTTAGAGAATGAAACGCATACAATTCTATGAGGTTTTGAGATACAGACGGATCACATTATCCTTGCCAGAAGACCATACCTAGTATTAATTACCAAGAAAAGAAGAACTTGTAAAACAGTAGAATTTACTGTCTAAGCAGATCGCAGGGTGTACAAGGAAAGAAAACGAAAAGATAAACAAATACTTGGACCTTGCCAGAGAACGGAAACAGGTGGAACATGAGTGTAAAGTTGATAGCAATTGTAGTTAGTGCAATTGGAATTGTCACCAAGAGTTTGGAAAACAGACTGAAGGAATTGGAAATCAGAAGAATCGAGACCATCCAGACAACAGTATTGTTAAGATCGGCTAGAATAGAATACTCCGAAGAATCCTGGAGACATGAGGAGACTTGTAATTTAGAATTCAGTGAAAAACCACCAGCGTAAGGTGCTATGAAAAAAATTACTGCTACTACCACTGCTACTACTACTACTACTACTACTACTACTACTAATAATAATAATAATAATAATAATGTCTTTTTTATAAGACCTTCCTGATTTTTAAATTATTTATTGGCAGAGACTAAATTCCTCCGGCTGACACCTTTTTAAAACAGAAGAAACCACCAAATTCTATAAAGTATCGGGAAGATGTCTTCAAAAAATAAATTTAATAAAAACGAAAGTGCTCACAGCATAAAACCAAAGATATGACTTTGCTGACACCCTCCCCATAAAAGAGAGAGAGAGAGAGAGAGAGAGAGAGAGAGAGAGAGAGAGAGAGAGAGAGACACACACACACACACACCCACACACATATATATATATATATATATGTATGTGTGTGTATGTGTGTATATATAGTGTATATATATATATTGAAAATCAATGAGGGTAACGTAATATATATATATATATGTATATACATACATATATAATACATATATATATATACATACTTATACATTATATATATATATTTTTATTGAAAATCAATGAAAGGTAAAGTAATATATATATATATATATATATATATATATATATATATATATATATTGGATATTAATCATTGATTTTTAAGAATTTTAGCGCGTTTTTTTTCTTGTGGAGTTTGCGAAAGAAAATGAGAAAAAACGTAAAGCTCATTGCAAAAAAAAACAAGACAAAACAAACAAAAAAAACCGAAGGAAAAAAGATTTATCGTTATTATTCCCAAAACTTCTACTTCGCACATCCGTGCACATGCATACATAAAAAGGAAGTACAGATGCACGTGATTGCATAGGTGCACTCTCTTGCAGACGCAGACGCAAACGGGCACGCACATTAAGACTACAAATGTAGTTTTGTCAAGACAGACACATGAAAACATATATATATATATCTTATTATAATGGAGATTGTGTGTTTTTCTGTCTGTAACCGAAACTATATTACTACTCAAGTCACAATTCCCTTAGTTATTTACGTCACATTCTCCATGATTCTATTTCTATTTAAACCTCAATGAATAATAAAACTGTTTGACATTATTAATACTGTTGGCCTTACCTAAATACTAATAACATACAATTGTATTTATATATACAACAAAATACCAGTTTTCAGTGTAAACGTAAAGCTAATTTGCATATTGATATTAAAAAAACTGATTTTAATAAAAATGTGCTTGGTATTATTGATTTCTAATTGTTTGGTTTTATCTTAATGAATATGGGTAAAAAATCTCTTCAATAAATCATAAAAGAAATTCATTAACAAGAAGAAATAACTGTTATTTTATTCTTTACTTCCTATTTTAACTAAATAGTTAAATTAGGAAAATTTAGCATTGAAAAACGAAGTGATGAAAGAGTAAGTTTCAGTTGTTCTATTTTCCGATTATACCCCCTCCGTTTTAAATCTTTTTATCTGAATTCTTAATTAGTTTCATTAGCCTTTCTGATTTAATCTAATATTTTATTACATTTAAACTTAAATACTTGCACCCGGAGGGTGCATATATTTGCTAGTATATATAAAGTTCATTCAGGTCTCAAATCCGGCCAGGGGTAGAAGTTAAGGTATAACCACACTGATGAGAGGTGAAATCTCGAAACACGTGTCTGTGGATTACTTATATATATATATATATATATATATATATATATATATATATATATATATATGAAGTAGACACACAAGCGATGTGTTTATGATATGGCTTTTTTAGCCGTCAATTTTATAACGACTTGTAAACAAAACGAAAAATCAAAGAAAGTCCGAATCACGCACAAGGTGGTCTATCTATAGTTCTGCTGATGAGGCCTAATAGGCTTAAATGTACATACAGCGATTGATTTTTCTCGATTTGTTTAGCCTTACATTTAATAGGTATGCCCACCTAATTAATCAATTAATTAATTATTAATTAATCAACTTTTAAAAATTAGGTACGACTTCAAATTAAGCACATATTCTCCCAATATATATATATATATATATATATATATATATATATATATATATATAAAGAGAAAGGAAATGAATCCGACGGTATAAGTATAGATAAAAGGATATGAAAACACACAATGCTGTTGAAATGAAAATATTTTATATCATATTCATAGCTATGTTCAATATTAGCTATGATTATGATATAAAATATTTTCATTTTAACAGCATTGTGTGTTTTCATATCCTTTTATCTCTCTCTCTCTTCTCTCTCTCTCTCTCTCTCTCTCTCTATATATATATATATATATATATATATATATATATATATATATATATATATCACCTGTGCAGTATAAATAGCTGCAAAATTAACTACAGTGATCAGTAATTTTCTATTCTATACAAGGCCAGGACTAATCACCATCTACATGTCCTCGAGGCAG
>CM042170.1:73240557-73248057 GCA_023376005.1 Doryteuthis pealeii | reverse complement strand
TCATATTCCTTCTTATTCTACTATGTCATATTCCTTCTTACAATAATCTTAATTATTTCCCTTGATAATGGTTTTTTGGTTTGTTTTGTTTATGGCATATCAACCTCAGTGGGTCATTTGATGCCGACAAAATTTTGAAATAAAATTCATTCTTAAAGGACACTCAATTCTTTTTTTTATAAACTCATGTTTTTTTTATTTAAACCATAGATGGGACACTAACAGGTAATACCACTCCGGGTCAGAGTGGACCAGGGAGCAATGGTGATGAAGGGGTGCCCCACATTCTCCAAACCTCCTGAACGTCATTCCAAGGACATGAAGACCCTCAGCCACCGCCTTCTAGCACCCATATGATAAAGGGTTGAGGGCTTGCCAGAAGAGCAATAGGGTTGAGGAAATCGTATAGGTGCTAGGGCTTGATGTGGCCAGCCGATTGATCGGAGGGGGCCTCTCTGACTGCCCGTCTAGCCTAAGTAAGGGTATAAGTGTTATAGATCATAGACTGCTCATCCACCAAGACTCCGTCCTTAAGCATCACGGTCGCCACCCACGGCCAACAGGTAGCCCCATTTGAGTGAGTCTTACCCCTCTGCTGAGGTGCAGTCGGTGCATTCTAATGCCCCACCGACAGGGTGGCCATTGTTAATGATAAGACGATATAGTCTGTAAACGTGTAAAACGAACTGCTACTCTTGAAGATTGATTGGTTGATTTTAACGACATGTCAACACGCCTTGGGTTATTTTCTGCCTTTAGATTAGTTAATTGATTGATTTTAATCGCAATGGAGTAATTCGGCTGAAAATATCTTCGAGCTCTCGGATTTTCATGCCAGCTGCTAAAAGACAGTGATAGAACAATTGCCGGCTTGAACTTTAAGGAGGCACTCCCAGGGATTATTGTTTGGTTGGTGGTATTTTACGGCATGTCAACCCTTGTTGGGTTATTTTATTCTTGATGGTTACTAATTTTTTTATTAATTAATTGATTGATTGATTTTAACGGCATGTCAACCCGTCTAGGGTTATCATAAGCCTATCATTAGTTTATTGTCCCTTAGAAAGCAATGTGGAATTGCTTGACATTGTGTAATGGTTAGGTGAAAAGGTAAACAGTTTATGACTATAGTGAGTTTTACGACAAGGCTAAGCTATTTATGTATGTACTAGAAGTGGCTACCTGGCGTCGCATGGGTAAAGGGGGGATTTTTAAAAATTTATTCTCGCAGATCCATTATTACTTATCACAAGTTAGATCCTCACTTGATGTCTCATAAAATCCCCACATGAATACATAACAATATAGTAAGAAATTTTAATTCAATAATTCACAATTTCAATTGGAAAGAAACGAGGAATGCTTGACATTGTGTAATGGTTAGGAGAAAAGGTTAACAGTTTATGACTAAAGGGAATGTTACAAATAAGTTTATTTATGTTGAATGGTTGGTTGGTTGGATTTTACGGCATGTCAAACATTGTTGGGTTATTTTATGCCGAAGCCATTGGGTTATTCATTCTTGATGATTACTACATTTTTTATTAATTAATTAATTGATTGATTTTAACGGCATGTCAACCCGTCTAGGGTTATCATAAGCCTATAGATTAGTTAATTGATAGATTGAATTATTTTAACGGCATATTAACCCGTCTAGTGTTATCTAATACCTATAGATTAATTGATTGATTGATTTCAACGGTATGTAAACCCGTCTAGGGTTATTTTAAGCCTATAGATTAGTTGATTGGTTGATTGATTGATTTCAACGGCATGTCAACCCATCAAGGGATATCTTATGCCTGTAGATTATTTTATTGAATGATTGATTGAATGATTTTAACGCCATACAAACCCGTCTGGGGATATTTCATGCATAGAGGGAAGATTATTTATTGATTAATGGATTTTAATAGCATGTAAAACAGTCTAAGGTTATCCGGTGTCTACCTTGATTTTAAAGGCATGTCAACCAATATAGAGTTATTTTATGTCTCGAGGTTAGGTGAGTGGCGTCGTAATGGTTGGAGTCGTAGGAAATGGATTTGTCGACCCAAGTTCAAATCCTGGATAAACCTTTCACATAGCACTAATACCCTTGGGAAAGGTATACATTCCATCTACTCTCCCTCCAGTTATGGGTAAATAGTAGGACAGGCTGGGATTTTTAATCTAAATATGGAAACTGGTCTAGGAAAAGGAAAACTCTGAATTCAAACCGCTTAAAAGGAGCTTACGTTCAAGTAACTTTGAGAGCAGAGGCTCTCACAATATCATCAAAATTAAGCAGCGATGAGTACATTTTCTACTTAGATGAATGACATTTTAAGCAACAGCATATAGTGTAAGAAATCAGCTATGGAAATGACTTGATTCGGCATTAAATGAACGGAAAATTAACCAACCAACCAACTATTTGTTTAAAACATTGACCTCGTGTCATATCCTGTGGATGAGTTGGTAAATATATACAGAGTTCAAATCCTGAACGTGGATGCATGTGTTTGCATTTCACATAGGTCTAATATCCCAGGGAAACATATGAATCGAACTATTTCCCCTCCAGCTATGGGTAAAGCGAAAAGCAGACTCGGATCTTTAATCATGAATAGGTAACCAGTCTA
This sequence comes from Doryteuthis pealeii, assembly GCA_023376005.1. NCBI lineage: Eukaryota > Metazoa > Mollusca > Cephalopoda > Myopsida > Loliginidae > Doryteuthis > Doryteuthis pealeii. The sequence goes on along the minus strand of CM042170.1, from coordinate 73,245,430 downwards.
GGAGAAGGAATTAAAACCTGTCAAACTCCGCCTAAGAAATTGACCTCGTGTCACATCCAGTTCGTGCATAGGGAGTTCGTAAATATTTACAGAGGTGGTTCCTGGTGTTGGAATATTTGGATATAAGATATGCTACAACTCCCCACCTGAATTCATAAACTATCCAAGATCACGTGGTTTATTCCTCCGGCCAATCACTAATCATACTGCGTGGTTGATACACTACTTAAACTCTGATACTTGCCACAGCTGTACTTGCAATCACTGAGGCGGGGCTTACAATACTCAGGACTCTTTAGCAGAAGAACCAAATAATTTTTTATCAGAGGACTCTTTACCAAGGATCCAATTCCACTGGACAAGCGCTCTGGCTTAAGGCCTACAGGATGGCCCATAAATTGTAACACCTGGAACCTCCATATCGGGGATAGAAATCTCGTATTTACAACACCTTTCCTCCTACGAATTTTCCAAGTTGATCATCATCATCATCATCATCTAGCGCTATATCATCGAACACGGATATCAACGACAGTCTCACGCCAACCGTCCCTATCATTCATTGTCCTCGAGAAGTCCGCTGCGCAGCATCTAGTATCCGAACAAAGCTTGTCAATGTAAGTCTTTGCTGGGTGGCACGCACTTGTATGTCCATTTTCTGGTTTCAAAAGGAAGAGGTCACTCATGAGTTCGTCCAGCAGTATGATAGGGGACAAGTGGCCGTACAATTGCATTCTTGTGGGGTGTTGTTTTCGTCAATTTGTTCTGGGTCGCATGCAGCATTCTTGTGTAGCTCTCATGAAACTTATTCTCCATGCACTTCGTTTTGGTGCAAGAAACAACTATGGTCTGGAAGAATTGTCGCTTTAACTTGTCAGAGAAATCTGATTTCCACACGACTGATAATTTGTTTAAAGCAGACCATGGCTTCCCTATGCGTGTATTAACATCACTTCTGTGGATAAGATATTACTACCTAAGTACGTTATTGTTCTACCGGCTTTAGAAGCATACCGTCGAGTGTGGAGATGCCTAATATCTATTTACAACTGATGAACTCCAGCGTGATGGACATCAATTATTTTGACTACCCTAGTGCGTAGCACTGACCAACCAACCAACCAACCAACCGCTTAAAAGATTGACTTCGTGACACATCCTGCTCGTGCGAAGAGGTTGGTAAATATATACAGATATGGTTGTACAGGTATGTTAAAGTTAGACCATCCCCAAAATTTGAGCTTCCAATTCCAAAAATTGGCGAAGTTATGTCAATTTTTAGCTCTCAAAATTTGGTGGGTTTCACAAAAAAATGGCGACTTTTTGTAATTTATTTTTGTCTGTAAAATGAGTTCTAGTGCTTCCCTACACCTAAAATTTAGTTTATAAGAGTATTTTTGCCAGAGGAATCCACAAATGCTATCAAAACGTCTTAAAGTCAACCAATTTTAAGTTATTGATGATTTTTTAAATTTTTTCATAGCAAGAACAATATCCCGATGTGGCACTGCATCTATGCCAAAATTTTTTTCTATTATTATTTCCAAAAAGATTTACAGACAAAATAGATCACAGAAAGTCGCCATTTTTCGTGAGCCCCCTTCAAATTTGGACAGCTAAAAATCGACATAACTCCGTCAATTTTGGGAATTGGAAGCTAAAATTCTGGGAATTGTCTAACTTTAACATTGTCCACATCTGTAAAATATTTCAGAAAAAATGAAGTGGGTGGGCGACATGCGTAGCACTAAGCAACCCAACCAACCAACCAACCAATCAGCCGCTTAAAAGATTGACTTCGTGTCACATCCTGCTCGTGCGGAGAGGTTGGTAAATATATCCTGGAACCTCCATACCGCAGATAGTGATGTCCCCGCACTTACAACACTTTTCTCCCTACGAACTTTCCATCTTGATGGATATCCATTATTTAGACTATCCTGGGGCGTAGCACTAAGCAAACCAACCAACCAGCCAACCATCCGCTTAAAAGATTGACTTCGTGTCACATCCCGCTCGTGCGGAGAGGTTGGTAAATATATACAGAGATGGTTTACTTGAACCTCCATACCGCAGATAGCGATGTCCTCGCACTTACAACACCTTTCTCCCTACGAACTTTCCATCTTGATGGATATCTATTATTTTGACTACCCTGGGGCGTAGCACTGAGCACCCTCTAACGATCTGATAGGTCGAACGAACGAGACATTGTCTAAAAACAGTGAAGATGAAGAAGCAATTGAGTCGAATGCGTAGATTAATGAAAAGGCTGCTGTCTCAGACTGGCAGAAACACACATAGAACGTTGTTGTCCCTTTTGTGTTCTGACGATAAAGGTCGAATTCAGAGCAGAAGTGACGTTGCCCGTGGGGGGTCAGGACGAGAAGTCATTGAATAGTGTTAGCGGACACGAAGGAGATATTTGTTTAGATTTGCGATGGGGATGGGTAGATGGAGCCGAGGGACTGGGGTGGGGGGAATATCTTCATTGTTTGTTCATTTCAGAAGTGAATGCATCCACCTTCGCAGAACACTGGCTTCGATTTTGCCCAAGCGTTGAAAGTAAAAAAAAAAAAAAATCAAGTATATTGATTGGTCTATCTGTCGGTCTGTCTGTCTGTCTGTCTGTCAATCGCAGAATTTATGCAATTGTACGTGGATATGTGTGCGTATATGTATGCATGTGCGAGTTCTTCAACGCATGTGTATGTTTGCGTGTTGGTTGGGTTTTACGGCATGTCAACCCTTTGGATTATTTCATGCCGAAGATATTTTGTTTTATCGGCATAATGTTATTGTTGGTTGGATTTTACGGCATATCAACCCTTGTTGAATTATTTCATGCCGAAGACATTTTGTTTTATTCATTCATGTTGGGTATTCAATTCTTTTTTCAAACTCAATTTTTCAAACACATTATTTAAAACTCATTTTCTTTTATTTAACCCATATATTGGACCCTAACAATTACTACCACTCCGGGTCAGAGTGGGCCTGAAGGTAATGCTGATGGGTAATTATGAACTTTTGTTTAGTAAATTAAGGTATCCCAGAAAAAAACAGAACCCACAAATTTTGTAATAAAACTGTTAATCTTAAGTAGGGGGGTTTAGGATTAAGGTTAGGGTTGGGGTTTAGGGTTAGGGTTGGAGTTTAGGATTCAGGGTTAGTTTAATTGGGTTGTTTTTTCTAGGTCACCATGTGACCCAGAAAAAACAGAACCCTAACCCTAAGCCCCAACCCTACCCCTAAACCCTACCCCTAACCCTAAACCCCCTAGTTAAAATTAACAGTTTTATTACAAAATCTGTGGGTTCTATATTTTCTGGGACACCCTAATTTACTAAACAAAAGTTCATAATTACCTGCTGATGAAGGGGTACTCCACATTCTCCAGAGTTACAGAACTGGAACTTCACCATGAGATAGAGTTTAACGTAAAACCCGAGACACTAAGACGCTCAGCAACAGCATTTACAACCCATGAACTCCATCTTGATGGATATCTATTATTTTGACTACCTTGGGATGGAGCACTAAGCACTGGGGTAGGTAGATTTTTCACTGTAAAAAAATTAAATTGCCCAAATTAAATCAAAGATCAAAGATCGGCTACTAAAATGCTCTAAACATCTTCGTTTTCGCAAAATTTGGCCTTTAGAAAACGAGGATTTTTAGTAGACGATCTTTGATGCTATTTCCTCAAACAATGGTACAAGTAAAAGATCTAATTTTTGGTATCAGTATTCAGTATACTAACACACTATTTTCGCATAGATGGACAATTTGATATATTTAAAAAGTTAAAAATCGGTCTACCCTACTGAGCACGCTAAAATCTGTCATTCAATCTCATTTTTTTTTTACAGTTATGCGCGTGCATATGAGTGTATGTGTATGCATGTGCATACCCTTAAACGCATGTGTATGTTTTTTTGTGTTGGTTGGCTAGGTGGTTGGGTTTTACGGCATGTAAACCTATTGGATTATTTTATGCCGAAGCCATTTTTGTTATATTCATTCTTGATGGGTACTCATATTTGTTCAAACACATCTAAAACTCATTTTGTTTTATTTAACCCATAGATGGGACTCTAACAGGTACTACCACTCCGAGTCTGACTGGGCTTGGGGATAATGGTAATGAAGGGGTACTCCACATTACCCAAGAGATCTAGAATCCAGAATTGGAATTTCACCATCGAATATACCGTATTTGACTAAAAAAAAATTTTGGCTCAAAAATTGCCCTGCGTCTTAACATCGTAGGTGAAATTTGAGATTATTTTATTATTTATATTATAAATGCTAGGATGCTAACTAACTCAGCTTACTCTCAGTAGTTTTACCTACCCTAAACTCCATGCATCCTTATTTTATTGCTGGTATTATTGTATTATTACTGGTGCTTTATTTCCAACATTTTGGCTAAAAAAAAACTGCCCTGTGTCTTATACATCGTAGGTGAAGTTTAAGACCTCCTGTAGGCCTAGGCGAATCTTCTCTAGGATTATTTCATTATTTATATTATCAATAGTCTTATTGCTAGTCTGTACTGCCAAATTGCTTTTATACAGCTCTGTTTCTGCTTGCGTAATGCAAATTAGACTGTTTTCAGCAATATATGCTTAAATACACTAAAAACTTTTTTCTCCTAAATCTGACCTACTGAAATGGGGGTGCGTCTTATATGTCCGTGCATCTTATATGCCGTCAAATACGGTACTTAAATTTATCGGGATACAATATAACCCGGATATGGTAGTAGAGTAATATATTTTGGGAACAAACTGTCTAATCAGATCATTATGGTCGAGTCATGCAAACAGTACTGGTTCCCACAAGAACAACGAAGTTAAGTAGTGACGAG
>CM042170.1:73220557-73235557 GCA_023376005.1 Doryteuthis pealeii | reverse complement strand
ATAAATACAGCTTTAGTTTTTGATAATTTTTCCAAACACTTCGTATTTTGAAGAAAGTAAACGTTTCATTCATTGCTCACGTTTGTCTTGATAAATACATCAGCAGTCTTGATACTTTTTGAATACACCTCGTATTTTGAAGTAAATGAACGTTTTGAAGAACATGAACATTTTGTTCATCTGTCTTGGTAAATACAGCTTCAATCATGATTTTTTCTGACCACAACTCATATTTTGAAGAAAATTAATGTTTCATTCATTATTCATATCTGATTTGGTAAATACAGATCAGTCTTGATACTTTTTCTATATACTTTGTATTTTGAAGAAAATTAACATTTTCCTCATCTGTCTTGAACACACTTCGTACTCATTAAGAAAAAGAGCAAGACATTGTCTTGCCTGCCGGAGTCGAACCCGCGCCCTCCCGAATGCAAAGAAATGCGATTTAAGCGCTGGATGGTTGCGAGGTGCAATTCAGGTTCCCGGATGTTGGGGCCTACACACATCCAACCAAATTCACGAAAATTGTGCATTGCACGGGCGCGGGGTTTGACTGATGTACCCGGATGTTGGGGGACTATGCCCATAAATAACTGAAGTGAGTGTAGCACTGGGCAGAAGTAGTTGGCCTACGCGAGACTGTAGTCAGTGAAGAAACACTTTGCGGGCGACCATGCATCAGAATTTGTTTTTAATTCAACATAGTATTTTGAATAAAATTAACGTTTCCTTAAAAGTTCATGACTATCTCAGTAAATTCAGCTGAACTATCAATAATTCTTCAAAGTATTTTGTATTTTAAAGAAAAGGAACGTTTCCTTCATTGTTCATTTCGATATTGGTAAATACAGCCTCAGTCTCGATACGCTTCCAACCCATCTTGCATCTTCAATATTCTTTCCAGGAGGTCTGGAAAGAAACAAGTTACTGTCATGATTACGCATTGGTCAAACAAGACTAACGCACTCCTATATACTCAAACAAGAACAACAACCACATTGTGAAACACGTCAAACACCTTTGACAGTTAAACACTAATTCATTGAATGCAGGTTTTTTGCTCACATCAGAAACCGTTATTTTAAAGCAAACAATATGAAAGATCTGTTTGAAAATGTCAACATGGAGGATATTCTCTCTTTTTTTGAGGGAAATAAAATTATACCATAGAATATAGACATGAAACAAATCAATACCATACAACATAATCCCCAATAATGCAAACACATTGTTAAAACCAATTACTAAAAAGTATAAAAATAAATACACGATATGTATCACTTCCTCACCGTTAGGCATGACATAACCCCAGACGGGTTGATATGCCGTTAAAATCAATAAACCAACCAGCCTGATAAAAATGGACTTTATCATAATTGTTGAATTAGGATTTTCCAGGCTCGAATAATACAGATGGAAAACACTCACTGATGAAGCTTGTTTCAGTTAAAAGCTCCCCCTCTCCCTCTCTCTCTCCTCTCTCTCTCTCTCTCTCTATATATATATATATATATATCCCTCTCTCTCTCCCTCTCTTTCTCTCTCTCTCTATTCCCCTCACTCTCTCTTTCTCTCTCTCTCTCTCTATCACCGTCTCTCTCTCTTTCTCTCTAAATCCCCCTCTCTTTCTTTCTCTCTCTTTCTTTCTCTATTACCCTCTCTCTTTCTCTCTCTATCCCCTCTCTCTCTTTCTCTCTCTCTCTCTTTCTCTCTATATCCCCCTCTCTCTGCCTCTCTTTCTCTCTCTTATATATATCCCCCTCTCTCTCCCTCTCTTTCTCTCTCTCTTTCTCTCTATATCCCCCTCTCTTTTTTCTCTTTATATCCCTCTGTCCCCCTCGCTTTCTCTCTCTAAATATATATCCCCCCTATCTCTCCCTCTCTTTCTCTCTCTCTTCTCTCTATATCCCTCTCTTCTCTCTCTCTCTTTCTCTCTATATCACCCTCTTTTCTCTATATCCCCCTCCCTCTCTTTCTTTTTCTCTCTATATCCCCTCTATCCCCCCTCTCTCTCTTTCTCTCTCTCTCCCCTCTCTCTCTTTATTTCAGTGCTCCATCGTAACTCAAGGTGTTCTTTGCTCTACACACTTAAAACATCGAAACTTTAGAAAAAAACCAAATGGTTCGAATTAGTTGATGACTAAACGAACTTTGGTGGTTTGATCAGTAGCAAATTTACTATCTCTGCCAGATATAGGTGTTCGAAACCTGGCAGGGGTTAGTTTCATTTACCGATTCTCACTACAAACAAACAAAGGAACAAACTAATGCAGAAAATTACCGCTTCCGAAAGTTATAGAGCCAACCAGTCTTTTCATATTTAATAGAAAAGAAATCTTGCCCATTCGCGGAATCAGATATTTTGGGTAACATTCATATAATGGATATTTATTTCCTTTGACAATATCATTTTCTAGGGAGTATGGGATGTATAGACAGGAAAGGACAGTGCAATGCTTAGGGTAGGAATAGCACGCATTCTGTGCAACAAAATTCTGTATTTTTAGTATAATGCACAACTGACATTCTTATGGAATTGACAATAAGATCAGCAACGATTCAACTGCACATGTATCTTGTAATTCACAGTAGATAATCGATGTCGTATTCAATGAGAAATAAAATATAATATTCAACGGCAAAAATCCAGGTTATTGTGTTCGGGTTTGTTTTGTGTCTTATCGTGGCATCTCAGCTTCTGTATGGAACTAAATACTCTACTTGCCATGTCGTATTCAATGAGAAATAAAATGTTCTATCCTTAAGCATCATGGGTTTCCACCCACGACCAACAGATGGCCCCATTGGAGGGGGGTCTTACCCCCTGCAGAGGTGCAGTCGGTGCATTCTAACGCCCCAGGCGACAGGGTGGCGACCTTAGGTAAACATGATCTCTCTGATAAGATAAAGCGGAAGAACGTCCAAGCCGTAGCCGTGTCAGTACTGTTGTATGCTTTCAGAACTTGGACTCAAACGATAGCTCGGACAAAGACCTAAATGTTTTTGCTTCTATCTATTACGTGGTCTTTATTCTACAAGGCTATTTTCTTACTGCCTGTCTGTCTGTCTGTCTCTGTCTCTCTCTCTGTATATATATATATATATATATATATATATATATATATATATATATATATGTGTGTGTGTGTGTGTGTGAGTAGATAATTGATGTCGTATTCAATGAGAAATAAAATATAATATTCAACGGCGAAAATCCAGGTGATTGTGCTCGGGTTTGTTTTGTGTCTTATCGTGGCATCTCAACTTCTGTATGGATCCACGGCTAAATACTCTACTTGCGATGTCGTATTCAATGAGAAATAAAATGTTCTATCCTTAAGCATCATGGGTGTCCACCCACGACCAACAGATGGCTCCATTGGGGGGGGGGTCTTACCCCTCTGCAGAGGTGCAGTTGGTGCATTCTAATGCCCCAGGCGACAGGGTGGCGACCTTAGGTAAACCTGATCTCTCTGATAAGATAAAGCGGAAGAACGTCCAAGCCGTAGCCGTGTCAGTACTGTTGTATGGTTTCAGAACTTGGACTCAAACGATAGCTCGGACAAAGACCTAAATGTTTTTGTTTCTATCTATTATGTGGTCTTTATTCTACAAGGCTATTTTCTTACTGCCTGTATGTCTGTCTGTGTGTCCCTCTCTCTCTCTGTCTCTCTCTCTCTCTCTCCCGTATATATATGTATATATATATATATGTATATATGTATATATGTGTGTGTGAGTAGATAATTGATGTCGTATTCAATGAGAAATAAAATATAATATTCAACGGCGAAAATCCAGGTTATTGTGTTCGGGTTTGTTTTGTGTCTTATTATGGCATCTCAGCTTCTGTATGGAACCACGGCTAAATACTCTACCTGCGAATTCGGTCTCGTCATGTTGAGGGGGGGGCTTAGAATAGACTGACTGTACTATTCTACTGCCGAGGAGAAAGACCCCCACCCTGTTATGAATACCTGCCTGTTGACCTGGGTCAGAAAATAAGTCAATGTATAGCTAGGCTTGAATTTAGGTCAAGTTTAATACTAAGCCTCAAAGACAAAGAGTTAATGAATACTCCTTAACATAGCATCTACCTTACTCTCTGTCCCTGTCACTGTCTGTCTGTCTGTCTGTCTATATATATATATATATATATTTGGAAGAATATGTGCTTAATTGAAGTCATAACTAATTTGAAAATTAATTAGTTGATAATTAATGAATTAGGCGAATATATCTGTTCAAATGTAAAGCGTAAACAAATCGAGAAAAAGTCATTCTCTGTATGTACATTTCGGCCTATTATGCCTCATCATCAGAGTTATAGACTGGAAGCTGCTTTGTGTGTGATTCGAACCCCAACTGCCTAGCTGACAGGTGGGATTCTACCTGTTACAGTTGCTGGTCTTCCCAGATTACTCGCTTTGTTTATAAACTGATATATCCTACATTTTTGGAGACTTGCTGCACGACATATATATAAGATGAACAAAAAGAGATAAGACAAATAGAAATATTTCTTTTATGTTGTTTATTTTTCTCAACTAGTTTCGACCTTAGGTCATCGTCAGGAGAAAATTTCTTGTAAAAGAAATTGTTTTTAGAAAGTTAAAAAATTAAAGTGTTTGATAAGCTACTATAGTCCGGGCAGAGAAGTGTGATAAATGTGGCGAGACCATCTGTTCAGTGAAAAAAAACTTGTTTATTATATATATATATATATTATATATATATATATATATATATTATATAGTGAAAAATTGGAAAAAAAAAACACAGGTTCAATAAAATGACTGATATTTGATGAACCTGTGCTTTTTCAAATTTTTTTCAATAAAATGTTTTTTCAATAAAAATTTCTTTCAATAAAATGTTTTTTCAATAAAAATTTCTTTCAATAAAATGTTTTTTCAATAAAATGATCATATTTGATGAACCTGTGTTTTTTCAAATGTTTCACTATATTACATACCGTCGGATTCACTTCCATTTTTTTCTTCATATATATATATATATATATATATATATATATATATATATATATATGAAGGTAGGGTGGATGGGTTTAGGATCCGACGATATGATGTAGATAGAAGGAAAATGGTCAAGAAATGAACAACTCAAAACAAGTCACAGGATGAAACAGTTTCGTCCGTATTCACAGACATCTTCAGTCAGAGTAACTTTATTAAAGCAAAGCATACATTTAAGTACAGCTGGTTTGGTGGTAGTGGGAGTAGCAGTGGCGGCGGCCGCGCCGGGGAGGTCAAGGGGGTGAGTGTGCAGTGATGTGAGATAAGGAGGACGGGGATTTTGGGTAGAATGAGGTCGCTGGGTCAGTTGTGTGGAGGAGTAGGGGATATTTGTTTGAAGTAAAGGGGCGGTGACAGTGGTTGATGGGTCAATTGGTGTAGTAGATTTTGTCCGAGTGTAGGCATATATTAATTTATGTGAGTATATGTAGATGTGAAGCTAAATTATGTTTATATTAGTGGGGAAATGTGAGAGATTGTAGTGTTTCTGGATTGTCATTTATTATCCATTTTCATGGTTAGAAAAAATTGTTCTCACGGATTATTGATTGAGCCATTGATCTGTCAAGGTTGAAGAAGCCTTTTCTAGTGTCTAATCCCTCATATAAAGGGATTACACACTAGAAAACGCTTCTTGTAGAAGAACAGTAGTGGTACTATTTAACTCATAGCCGGGGTAATGAAAGTGTTCATACCTTTCCCAAGGGTACTAGTCTGAAAATGAATGTAACAGCTTGACTGCTTTCTACAATATCGCAGTTCAGCATATTAACCTCTACCCCAAAGCCCTGTCGGCTAGGGCTTTGGAATTCACCACACCTACTGCACCTCTGCACAAGGGTACGACCACGTCCAATGGGGCCACCTGTTGGCCGTGGGTGGTTACGCGTGATGCTTAAGGATGGAACATTGGTGACTGAGGAGTCCATTACATGCAACACTCCACTTTGGTCCTTATTTAGGATAGACGTCCGTCAGAGAAGCCCCTTCCGATCAATCGGCTGGTCATGTCAAGCCCTACTACCTATATGGTTGTCCCAACCCTATTGCCCTTATGGCAAACCCCCAACCCCTTTTTTATCATATATGTGCTTCAAGATGGTGGCTGGGAATGACGTAAACTGAATCTGATGCTGATGTTACAATTCTATATTCTGGGGAATTATGGAGTATTTCTGCGCCACCATTACTCCCAGATCCACTCTGATCTGGTGTGCGATATATGTTACGTTGTAATATTCACGGCACTAAAACGATACATGTACCGTAGTCCTTTTTTCTTTCTTGGTACTAAAACTCCAAAAGTCACCGTGCTGAAAATGGTGCCGATAAAAAATCATAACACAAGAAACATGTCGTCACAACTGCCAGCCTTTATTTTCGTGCTCGTATAGTGGGCTCCTACCAGAGAGGAGGAAAGGCAGAGAGAAAGAGAGAGAGAGAACACTACTAGATTACTGGGCTCTCATGAGGTCCGTACCATACCACCGCCGCCGGCAAAAAGAGGACGAACCCTTTCTTTTTTTCCCCACGTCACCACGTGACTTCCGGTCAACACCCGACTTCCGCTTGCCACTCAATTCTTCGTTCGGGGTCATGCTACGGTCAAACCATCGTTTATCCTTTTTTAAACCTTCATCATTTCTTCCTCCTCCTTCCATTAGTAGTCCTAGCTCACAAAAGTCAGGAATATACCCATCTTGCAACATTCACATTTATGAGTCAAATATAAAAATAATTTTAAAAGAAATGTTTTTAAAGAATTTTAAAAAATTGAATAAAAAAATTGATTACCTATAATAAATAAAACAAAGACGTCTCATGTATAAAATGACCCAACAAGGGTTGATATGCCGTAAAACTGAACACACCAACCAACTAACCACTACGCCACCGGGTCTCTCCTTATAAATTGTAAGGAGTATTATGAAGAGATGAAGAATCTTTAGAAAATTTCCTGTGCCCTTTGGCGTCTGTTCAAATTCCTTACGTAACTATTTCATTTCTCACAATATCCATTGTCTTAATTTATATTGTTCTTGGTTTCAAAGCTGAAATCTTGTAGGAGAAAAGACTGATGAAATAAAAATACACATTTAAATACAGCAAAAATAGATTTAATTAGAATTAATACACTAAGAATGCTTACTGAAATAGAATTCACATAAAAATACTTACATTAGCGTGGATTGCTATTGACAGGTCATCGACCTTAGGGAAATCTGATCTCTCTCATAAGTTTGTTTTGGTTTGTTTTGTTTTACGGCATATCAACCCCAGTGGGTCATTTAATGTCGATAAAGTTTTGAAATAAAGTCATTTTTAATGGATACTATTTTTTTATAAATACATTTTTCTATTTAACCCATAGATTGGACCCTAACAGGTACTACCACTCCGGGTCAGAGTGGACCAGGGAGCAATGGTGAGGAAGGGGTGCTCCACATTCCCCAAACATCCAAAACTGGAACCTCACCATCAGATAGAGTTTAACGTCATTCCCAGGATATGTAGACCCGCAGCCACCGCCTTCTAGCACCCATATGATAAAAGGGGCTGGGGCAATAATTTAGGTGCTAGGGCTTGATGTGACCAGCCGATTGATCGGAGGTGGCCTCTTTGACCGCCCGTCTAGCCCAAGATAGGGCCAAAGTCGAGAATTGCAAGTCATGGACTGGTCAACAACCTGGGTTCTATCCTTAAGCATCACGGGTCGCCACCCACAGCCAACAGATGGCCCCATTAGAGGAGTTTTACCCCTCTGTAGAGATGCAGTCGGTGCATTCTAATGCCCCAGGCGACAGGGTGGCGACCTTAGGTAAACCTGATCTCTCTGATAAGATAAAGTGGAAGAACGTCCAAGCCGTAGCCGTGTCAGTACTGTTGTATGGTTTCAGAACTTGGACTCAAACGATAGCTCGGACAAAGACCTAAATGTTTTTGTTTCTATCTATTACGTGGTCTTTATTCTACAAGACTATTTTCTTACTGCCTGTCTGTCTGTCAGTCTCTGTCTGTATATATATGTATATATATATATGTGTGTGTGAGATGTGTGTGTTTGTGTGTGGATGTATTGTCAGTATCAGCCAGACAGTGAGGGAGCCCATCCTTTTTTCGCAAGAGCTACACCAGGGAGATTGTTTGTGTTGCGGTGGAGCACCACGCTTACCGTCATTTCTTCACCTTGGCGCATAAATCAGATTACCCAAACTATGCTAATCATGCACTAAGTTTGCAAGGACCAGTATCGAACCCGGAACCCTCATGATTTCTAGACAAAAGATCTACCAACCGAGCTAAACCGACCCCTTATATCGCAGTGTATGTGTTGTCTTCAAGCATCTTCTCATGATTGTTTATTCTTTTTCTTCTTTCCATTTTCTCTTTCATCTTCTTGTTCCTTTTCTTCTTCTTTTTATACTTTTTTTTATCTTTCTTGTTCTTTTTCTCCTTATTTTCGTCTTCTTTTTCATCTTCTTTTTCTTCTTCTTTTTCTTCTTCTTTTTCTCGGTCTTTTTCTTCTTTTTCTCCTTCTTTTTCTTCTTTTCTTTCATCTACTTCTTTTTCTCCTTTTTTTCTCTTATTGTTCTCCTTTTTCTTCTTTTTCTCCTTCTTTTTCTCTCTTATTTTTCTCTCTTATTTTTCTCGTTCTTTTTCTCGTTCTTTTTCTTCTTCTTTTTCTCCTTCCTACTCCTTTTACATTTTCTCTTTCTTTTTATTTTTCTCCTTCTTTTTCTTCTTCTTCTTTCTCCTTCTTTTTCTTCTTTTTCTTTTTCTTCTTTCTCCTTCTTTTTCTTCTTCTTTTTCTTCTTCTTTCTCCTTCTTTTTTCTTTTTTTCTTCTTCTCCTTCCTCCTCCTTTACATTTCTTCTTTTAATTTTCTCCTTTTTTTCTTCCTCTTTCTCCCTTTTTTTCTTTTTTTCTTCTTCTTTTTTTCTTCTTTTTCTCCTTCCTCCTCCTTTTACATTTTCTCCTTTTAATTTTTCTCCTTCTTTTTCTTCTTTTTCTTCTTCCTCTTTTTCTCCTTCTTTTTCTTCTTTTTTCTTCTTCCTTCTTCTTCCTCCTTCTTTACATTTCTCCTTTTAATTTTTCTCCTTTTTTCTTCCTCTTTCTCCTTTTCTTCTTTTTTCTTCTTTCTTCTTTTTTTCTTCTTTTCTCCTTCCTCCTCCTTTTACATTTTTCTCCTTTAATTTTTCTCCTTCTTTTTCTTCTTCCTCTTTCTCCTTTCTTTTTCTTCTTTTTCCTTCTTCTTCCTCCTTCTTTTACATTTTCTCCTTCTTTTTTTTTTCTTTTTTTCTTCCTCTTTCTCCTTCTTTCTTCTTTTCTTCTTCTTCTTTTCTTCTTCTTTTTCTCCTTTCCTCCTCCTTTTACATTTTCTCCTTTTAATTTTTTCCTTCTTTTCTTCTTCCTCTTTCTCCTTCTTTTTCTTCTTTTTCTTCTTCCTTCTTCTTCCTCCTTCTTTACATTTTCCTTCTTTTAATTTCTCCTTTTTTTCTTCCTCTTTCTCTTTCTTTTCTTCTTTTTTCTTCTTTTTCTTCTTCTTCTTTTTCTCCTTCCTCCTCCTTTTACATTTTCTCCTTCTTTTAATTTTTTCTCCTTTTTTTTCTTCCTCGTTCTTCTTATCAGTCAAACAATCTATAATTTCATTCAGAAGTTATCAAGTTTAGAATATAAATGGCGACTTGAACACAATTTGCAGACATGTCGTCTTCGGTCATCTTTCTAGATGCAGTTTTTTTTAAATTTTTATTCTTTTCTCTTCTTTTTTGTTGTCTTCTTTTTAATGTAAGAAAGATAACATTGGAAATAATGCAATAAAAAAATAACGTCAATTCTACAGGTGCTGACATCAGTCTGTCTCGCTTCGAATGAAGCTAGTGGCTTCCCGCCAACACTCGAATATGTAAATGAACTGGTTTAAAAAAAACACAGCCAAACACATAAAACAGTAAGATAGGGATAGAAGGATTTGCGCCAAAAGAGAAGCCATTTTGAAAGTTCTGGTTATGCGTTTTAAGGCGTTATTCATTTTGTTTATCATGAGTGACTTGGCATAAGGAAAGTGGCAACCCTGGTGTTGAAAGAAACTATAGTTGGTTTAGTATCATTTCCTCAACCCTACAGTGTATCCACCCTCATTCATGTCATATTCCAGATACACACGTGACAGGCCTAGCTGATTTAAGTCGGAAAATTAAAACGGAAAGTTTTTTGGTGATCCCCCATGACAGTTTAACTACAGTCTATGAATTAACATTTTGCGAATTGGGTTACGGTTTTAGGGGATTAAGGTTGTTTTTAATTATGTATTGCTTAAAAAAATAAACACAAAAAACCCAAATTACTGTACATTTAATTAACCATTGAAATTAATTATTGAATCTATTATTGAGACAGTTGTTTGTGTTAGTATTGCAATGTATAATTTCAATTAAACTTAGTTTAAAAAAATATTTTTCAACGTTAAATGTATAGTAATTTGGGTTTTTTGTTGTTTATTCTTTCAAACAATACGTAATTAAAAACAACCCTAGTCCCCTAAAACCGTAAGCCAATTCGCAAAATGTTAATTCATAGACTGTAGTTAAACTGTCACGTGGATCACGAAAAAACTTTCTGTTTTAATTTTCCGACCTAAATCAGAAGTCTGCCGACAACTCTAAATGCTTTATCGTGTAACATACACACGCACCACACACATACGAACATACATGTCAAACACATGCTCTCTTACAGATCACTACCATCACTGATTATCTTGCAACGTCGCCATCAGCACCCATCCTCTCATGTCCGCTAGTGAAATATATTAGAAAGGTCTTAACTAAAATGTTAAAATCTGATCAGCTAAGATATCGTACCACATAGAACAGGACTTTGATAAAAGAACAGATCACACATATACTACACTCTGATCTTAGGAATAATTTCAGATCCATATTTAAATGAGACCCTATTTTTTTACGGACAATATGTGTAACGTGATTATGAAGGTCCACCGGAGTTTGATAGTGGAAATAAAACTATGAGCGGACTGCTATAGAAAGAGAGGAAGAAGAAATAAGAGAAAGTAAAGGTTAAAAAAAGGAGGAGTGGACACACCCGGTTGCCAGTAATTTGACCGAAGAATGACACCGGAAGAGGAATTGAAAGTTGACCGGAAGCGGAAGTCACATGGTGACGAGGAACGAGAAAGAAGAAAATCGCTCTCTTTTGCCTTTCGGCGGCGTAGTGTTTGGACAGGGGCTGCTGGTCCCTAATTTGGGACAGCGAGATAGTTGGTACTATGTTAAAAGGTACAGTAATTTGACAGTGTCCTCTTTCTCTTTCTCTCTGCCTTTCCTTCTCTCCGAAACAGAGCCCACGACACGAGCCCGAAAATAAATGCTAAGCCCTTGTGACCATATATCTCACGTGTCTGTTGTACCTTTTTTATCAACAATGACGACCGTCACGTAAAAAATACCTTTTAGTACCGTGACCATATTATTATATTACATATGCCAATACAAGGTGTTCGGGATAAGTTGTACATATATATATTTGCTTATAAGTATGAGCAATTCCCAACGAAGTAATAACAAGGATATTTCATTGATAAGATACAGAAATAACATTGTTATCCTCATCATTATTTGTTCTGGCTTCATAAACAAAGATTAAGGGTGAAAAACGATAAGCTTCGTCCAGTATAAATAGGGAGATACTTTACAATCACCCAGCACACACACACACACACACACACACACACACATATATATATATATATTATATATATATGTATGTTTTTTCTTTTCTCGTGCGACTGCACCTTAACATGTGACTATGCACTATACTATAAAATACAATTTCTTAGCCATTTTTTCCCATTTTGGTCTGATGATTGTGCACACACAAAGAAAAACTTGAAATAACGGAATTCTAGGTTTTATATCTGCTATATTAGCATTGATCACATTTTTGTGCAAACTTTTCTGAATTCATTCTTCGATTTTAAATTAGTATACTTCACTCATTAGGAAATAGAGGACTACAATTTCCTTAATATTCCCTGCTCGAGGTTCACGCATTGTCTTATATATATATATATATATATACAGAGAGGGTGTTTGTTCGAAAATATATATATATATATATATATATATATATATATATATATATATATATATATATATAAAAGAAAGTTTGGTATGTACATGTCGACGTATAACTCCGAATAGAGATGTCATTCAGATTCGAAATCATGCATATACCTTAATATCGATATAACTAAAAAACACACAAATTTGGTTATTGATTTTACTGATTAGTTGTATAATTAATTAATTAAACAAAAATCAACCGATTTGCCGAACTGTACGTATGGTGCTGCACCTAATAATTGTTTGCTTGCTTATAATTTTTTGCCTGCGTGTTGATTATGTAGTATTACTAGCTAATTTTAGTAGAGGGATTCGCACCCTAATCGATTTGTTACATAATTATGTGTTATATCCGAGATGTAGGGATAACAGAAATAATAATAAAAACAGGGAAATTGTTAACAATAACAATACTTGTTTTATTTATGCTTCACTGACAGGGAATACAGTGGATGGGTTTGGATTAGAGTTCTAGCTTAATGAGGATGAGAGTGTATGACCTGCTCGGTTCTGATCTGCTGTGCAGTCTGTTTTTCCCTCCTCTTTGGAGAGTCTGGTTCGAATCGTTAGGGGGAGATAACTCTCCCTAACATTATGGATCCCTAATATCTTTTTAAGGTAGTATAGAAATCCTTATGGCGATCAGTGCAGCTGATAGCCTTGAGAATGAGTGACAGCGTTTGACCTCACTCTGACCTTGCGGTCTGGGGATGATCGTGAGAACTGGAAGGCGATAGAAAACCCCCTTCCGGTTTAAGGATACTAAGTAAGTAACTTAGTCAGTTAGGAGTTAGGACTTAGAAACGAAGCTAGCAAGATTTGAGTCTCCGCGTGCATTGTCTGGTCTGGGGGTTTATGGAATAAAGTAACATCATTGTAAATCGAAGTCTTGTTGTTATTACTAAAAGCTAACAATAGCACAGGGCTTCTGATAACAAGAAATCCCTAGCAACAGAACCAGACCCGGAATCCCCATATAAGAAAGACCAGACCATTAGAAGATATACCAGATACGGCCAGAAGAATAGACGACAAGAATAAGAGTAAGACGCAAGGAGGTATATAACATATATAGATATTTAGTGCCGTCAAAGAAAAGGCACTACGTAACAGATTCAGTTCAGAATTTCTTGCGTATTCCCGCTCCAATCTTAAAAATATTTATTTGGTTAGAAAGAAAATAATCTTTCTAAATCTGTAATTTGTATATGTTTACATACATTAAATTTTTGTACAGCGAATTAAATAACAAATCAAACGAAAATATTTAACGATATTTTCATTTTAGAATTTAGGACCGGATACTTTTGCTAGTATATATATATATATATATATATATATATATATATATATATATATATATATATATGTATGCCAACTCCTATGCACGAGCAGGATGCAACACAAGGTCAATTTTTTAAGTGGAGTTCAACAAGTTTGAATTCAGAGTTTTCCTTCTTATAGTCAGGTTGCCTTACCAAAGTTAAAGAGCCCAGTCTGTCCTACTGCTGGAGGGAATATAGTTGGATTCATACCTTCCCCAAGGGTATTAGCGCTATGTGAAATGCAAACAGTTTCGTCAAGAATTTGAACTCGAGTCGACAGGCCCATTTCCTACGACTGTAACCATTACACCACTGCGCTCTCATTTTACACGGATTGGCATCCCAATGACTTAAGACTTTGTGGGACATGTCCACATTCACGTCGCTATAAATTAGTTTTTCTTTTGATTAGAAGAGCAACACAGAAAGAAAGAAAATATAGTTAGCAAAACCTCTCGTTTCCACGCGCTTAAGAAGCCTTAGGCGGGATTAAAGTCCTGTGGCATTGTCGTCAAAATGTCGTCGTTCAACATTATCGGATTTAATAAATGCGACATTAGAATGTTTTTATTTTTTTGTTGAATTTTCCCAAACTTTTTATGGCCGCCATTTTGTAAGCGAAATATTGAAGAAGTTACGTACGAAACGAGAAGTTACGAGATGAAAGCAAAATTTGTAAACGGTGAAATAAGATGGAGGGAAGAGTCAGCATGCAAAAAGCCCCTGGGGGTGGTGGGATCGGGGGTGGAAAGGAGTACGGTAAATGTAATCTCTACTCCACTACTACTACTACAACCCCTACCCCCCCCATTGCGCGCCGAGATCTGGGATCTTAGGAACAGGTAAGATATGATGATGAGAGTTCATGCGAGTGTCTTGCGGAGAATTCTTTTTCGATATTCACTTCAAACGTTGCGTCTCTTCTGTGCTGTCTTCTTTGAGGAAATAGTACTTCGAAGAATATGAGATCGGAAGAAAATTTCAATTTGGTCGCCAGAAAATACGACTTTTTCCCGCCAAATAACGTATCCATTACACAATTGTAGCTGACAGGAAATTTGAGTTGGAATATGTAAGGGGGGATTTGAAAAGTAATTACTCATATGCACACATACACACACACGTGCAATATTATATATATATATATATATATATATAATTGATATTAATTTATGTATATACATATTGATATATATATATGTATATATATATATATATATATTGATATATATTGATATATATTTATGAATGTACATATTGATTTTTATATATATGCGTATGTGCATATATGTGTGTATATATAAGTATCAATATATATATATATATATATATATATATCAATGTTATTCATAAATATATATGAATATATATGCATATATATCTACCCATGTTTTACAGAAAATCACAATATATATATATATATATATATATATATATTATATATAGATACGTATTGATATATATATGTATATACGTATATATATATTGATAT
>CM042170.1:73208057-73213057 GCA_023376005.1 Doryteuthis pealeii | reverse complement strand
TTCTTATTTTTTTTATGAGTGCCATTACCTCAGCTAAATAATGGATCATCCAATGATACCGTGAATAATTATCAGTGGAGGATCAGCTTCTCTCCCCTTCTTCCTCCTCTCGAACACCGATCGCTATCTTATCCACCCCAGAGACCCACTTTAACTGCGATACACACATATATATATATATATATTATATATATATATATATATATATATGTAGGAGAGGAGGAGGTGTGCACACATTTTATAAGTCGTGAAAGCGTTAGCATTTGTCATCGTGAGCCAGTTGAAATAAAGAGGTTGGCTTAATCGATACGTTTAACGGTAATCGATTGATCTGGGGATCTACCAAAGAGAATACCTCCCCCCTCTGGAGATGCTCTGACATCAAACGAAGAAACGATTTGAAGATTTTCGGAAATCCGAACACGATTCCTACGAACAAAGTCTGGCTAGAACCGGACATTTTTAATCGGGGTCTCTTTCGGCCCCGAAGATCATGCTATTCGCCCAGGGTACTTTCTCGGGTACCTTACAAGATCAAAGATTGATAACAACTACCCGTATTAGTTGTAAAGGTCGAAAGAGATACGAATCGATTTATCACAGTAACGATTGTAGCAGCGTCTGAATTTACATAAGATAGAGCAAGTATGACAAAAGATTGTGGAATCTTTGAAATGGTTAGTAAGCTTGAAGAAAAATTACTCATATTTTTGTATTGTAGCTCATAGAAGAGGAATACGTTGAATTTTCTATAAAAAGGTAATAATTCTATTAAATTATGGGTTATAATTCTATTAAATTATGGGTTATAATTCTATTAAATTATGGGTTATAATTCTATTAGATTATGGGTTAATAATTCTGGGTAATAATTCTATTAGATTATGGGTTATAATTCTAATTCTATTAAATTATGGGTTATAATTCTATTAAATTATGGGTAATAATTCTATTAGATTATGGGTTATAATTCTATTAAATTATGGGTTATAATTCTATTAGATTATTATAATTCTATTCTAATTCTATTAAATTATGGGTTATAATTCTATTAAATTATGGGTTATTTCCAACTAGGAAATAACCAAATTATGTTTCTATAATAATACAATAATTCTATGAAAAGTTGAATGTAAAAAAAATGTTTTTGAGTGACCCAGATAAAACAGAACCCAAATTATTTACTTATTTTCCCATTAAACTAACAGTAAACCCCAACTCTAACCCCTAACCCTAACCCCACCCTAATCCCTAACTCCAACCCAACCCTATCCCCTAACCATAACCCTTTTTGGACTTAAACTTTAAAAAATGAAAACTAACAGTTTTATTACAAAATTTGTGGGTTCTGTTTTTTCTGGGGCACCCTGTAATATTATATTACTCAACTAGGGGGGTAGGATTAGGGTTAGGATTTTGGGTTAGGGTTAGGGTTAGGGTTGGGGTTTAGGGTTAATTTAATGGAAAAATAAATAATTTGGGTTCTGTTTTTTCCAGGTCACTCTGTAATAATATGTTACTCAACTAGGGGGGTAGGATTAGGGTTTAGTGTTTTAAGAAAATATATTTAGTATTATAAAATAACGGGTGCAAGAAAATTAAAACATTTATTGCAAAAACACGGACATAAAATGAGGGTTCAGTTTATTTTATAGTAGGAATTTACGAGGAAAAGTTAAGGATTACCCAAAAAGCTATATTAATCTGCATTGTGCGGATTTGGATGCGCTTCGGATGATCGCCCAGGGTTGATGACCGATAGGGGCGGGAAGCGAGAGAGAGAGAGAGAAAGAGAGAGAGAAAAAGAGGGGAGGGAGATATTGATGGTAACCATGCTGTCTGCGTGACCTGATGATGATGATGGTGATGATATCTCTTCGTCTGATTTCTTTTTTCTTTTACTTTATTTTTCAGATCCTTCTTCTGCCCCCTAATCAGTCCCCCCTTTCCGGTATCCCCCCCCCCCACACTTTTGAACCTTGTCTTCCACAGATCCAATTTTACACAACTCTCTGCAATAAATTCTTCAATTTTCGCATATTTATCTCATCTTCTTCGATTTATCGCTCCAGACTCCCCGTTCCAAACTCCGACCATCAGAATAAAAAAAAGAAAAAATTCCCGCGTTTTTTCTTCTTTTCTGTTTTTGTTTTTATTAAGTAAAAATTCTCTTCAATAATAATTCATTTTTTTTTTTCTTCATTCTTCTTTCTTTCTACTCGTTCAAGTTCTGTAAAAGGAAGAATTTTGATTATTACATTATTTTTCTGATTTCATTGAATAACCTGAATAACTTGGGTCGGTTTAGCTCAGCCGGTAAAACCATCCGCCAAGGAATCGTTTGGCTTGGTTTATTTTGTTTTACGGCATATCAACCTCACTGGGTCATCTAATGCCGATAAAGTTTTGAAAAATAGGAAGAAAAATTGTTAGAAGCAGAAAAATTGCAAAAAAAGAAAGAATAATGAATGAATGAAAAAAGAAAACAAAGAATAAAAGTGAAATAAGTTATTCCAAAATGAAGACTCAAACGAAAAGAGGAAGTACATAAGAAATATGGATTTGGCTTGTTTTGGTTTGTTTTGTTTTACGGCATATCAACCTCACTGGGTTATTTAATGCCAACAAAGTTTTGAAATAAAGTAATTCTTAATAGATACTCAATGTTTTTTATAAACACATTTTTCTATTTAACCCATAGATGGGACCCTAACAGGTACTACCACTCCGGGTCAGAGTGGAC
The DNA here is from genome assembly GCA_023376005.1 of Doryteuthis pealeii. Lineage (NCBI taxonomy): Eukaryota > Metazoa > Mollusca > Cephalopoda > Myopsida > Loliginidae > Doryteuthis > Doryteuthis pealeii. The sequence goes on along the minus strand of CM042170.1, from coordinate 73,210,314 downwards.
CAGGGAGCAATGGTGATGAAGGGGTGCTCCACATTCCCCAAACCTCCAAAACTGGAACCTCACCATCAGAGAGTTTAACGTCATTCCCAGGGCATGTAGACCCTCAGCCACCGCCTTCTAGCACCTATATGATAAAAAGGGTTGGGGTTGCCATAAGGGCAATAGGGTTGGGACTATCATATAGGTGCTAGGGCTTGACATGACCAGGTGATTGATCGGAGGGGGCCAGTCTAGCCTAAGTAAGGGCCAAAGTTGAGTATTGCAAGTCATGGACTGCTCATTCACCTGGGTTCTATCCTTAAGCATCACCGGTCGACACCCACGGCCAACAGGTGTCCCTATTGGGTCAGTCTTACCTCTCTGCAGAGGTGCAGTCGGTGTATTCTAACGCCCCAGCCGACAGGGCGGCCAAGAAATCGTAGGGTTCCATGTTTGATACTGGTCCTCGTCCAAACAGCACATCAGTAGGTAATCTGATCTGTGTAATAAAGTGTCTGGAGCTGACATTAGGTATGCCCTCTACCCTGGCAAAACAATCCCCCTGGTCTAGCGCTAATAGGCTACTCCACAGAGTTTACGACTACTGCGTCTACTAGGCGTTCCGGCGTCCCCATGGCGTATTGTTAATACCATTAGGAAATGTTTGAATCCCCTCATATCCTCGGCTATCGCTTTGAGGTTTAAATAAAAATAAAATCATAGAGAATGTGACGTAAATAACAAAGGGAATTGGGACTTGAGTAGTGATATAGTTTCGGTTACAGACAGAAAAACACCCAATCTTCATTACAATAAGAGATATACATGTATTTAAGTTTCATATTATCTATATGAGACACATAGTGTAATGGCTAGAGTCGTATAAAATGGACTCGTCGATCCGAGTTCGAATACGAGGCTGTTTGCATTTCAGATAACGCTAATAATCTTGGGAAAGGTATGAATCCAACTATTCTCACTCGAGCTATGGGTAAATAGTTGGGCAGACTGGGTTCTTTAACTTTGTTTAGGTAACCAGTGTAGGACAAGGAAAATTCCGAATGCAAGCCTTTTAATTGTGCTTAATAAATTGTCCTGCTCGTGCGGAGGGGCTGGTATATATATATATATATGTGTATATATAAAGTCGTCGTCGGAGTAGTCTAATGTCGGTATCAGCCAGACAGCGAGGGAGTCCATTTACACAAGCGCTAGACAAAGGACAGTGTTTTGGCATCTGATGCGGGACGCCACACCTACCATCGGCTCGTCATTTTACCGCACAGATCATTGTGCTACACATACGCTGACTTGACGATATATATGATTATAATATATATATATATATAATATATATATATATATATATATATATATATATTATATATATATATATATATATATATATATATATATATATTATATATATATATATATATATATATTATATATATATATATATATATATATATATATATATATATATATATATAGTAAAAGTCGACGGGGCAGCCTAAGTCGGTATCACCCAGTCAGCGAGGGAGTATATCCCCTTTTCAATAGCGCTAGACCAAGGAGATTATTTTAGCATCTGAGGTGGAGCGCCCACACCTACCATCAGCTCCTTAACTTTACCGCACAGATCCCTGTGCTACTCATATGCTGAGTTGGCGAGGACCGATATCGAACTAGGAACCTTGTGGTTTCTAGCCGAACGCTCTACCGACTGAGCTAACCCGGCCCCTATTAATGTAGTAGTTTCAAATTTGCTTAAAAATAAAAAATAAAAATATGAAATCTTATTATAATGGAGACTGTGTTTTTCTATCTGTAACCGAAACTATATTACTACTCAAGTGACAATTTCCTTAGTTATTTACGTCACATTCTCCATGATTATCATTTTATTTTATACCTCAATTATTAATAAAAATTGTTTTACATTATTAATACTGTTGACCATATCTACGTACTGATAACATTCAATTGTATTTATATACAACAAAATCGCGGTTTACAATGTGAACGGGAAGGCTTTTTTGCATATTGATATTAAAATTTGATTTTAATAAATATGTGTTTGGTATTATTCATTTCTAATTGTTTGGTTTTATCTTAATGAATATGAGCAAAAATCTCTTCAATAAATCTTAAAAGAAATCCATTAACAAGAAGAAATAACTGTAATTTTATTCCTTACTTCCTATTTTAACTAATAAGTTAAATTAGGAAAATTTACCAATGAAAGACGGGAGTAATGAAAAATGATGGAAGAGTT
>CM042170.1:73193057-73198057 GCA_023376005.1 Doryteuthis pealeii | reverse complement strand
ATTATAATAAGATAAAACAAATATATAAACATACACATAGACAGACAGATATAGTATTATTGATTTCTAATTTTTTGGTTTTATCTTATTGAATATGAGCAAAAATCTCAGGGATAAATCTTAAAAGAAATCCATTACCAAGAAGAAATAACTGTAAATTTATTCTTTACTTCCTATTTTAACAAGAGTTAAATTAGGAAAATTTACCAATGAAAGACGGGAGTAATGGAAAATGATGGAAGAGTTGGTTTCAAAGTTTTTCTATTTTTCAATTATACCCCCTCTGTTCCAAATCTTTTTATCTGTATTCTTATTTAGTTTCATTAGCCTTTCTAATTTAATATAATATTTTATTACATTAAGACTTAAATACTTGCACCCGGCGGAGGGTGCATATATTTGCTAGTAATAATAACAACAATTATAATTATAAAACAAATATATAAACATACACATAGACAGATAGATATAGAGAATCTTTCTTTTATATACAGTGGTACTTGACTTATGAGTTCAATTCGTTCCGCTCGTAACTCAATTTCCTCGTATATCAGTCATCCACAGACACATGTTTCGAAGTTAGTTTACTTCTCATCAGTGCGGCTCGACTTTTTAACAGCTACCTCTTGTCGGGATCGAAACCAGACATATATATATTATATATATATATATATATATATATATATATATTGGTATGTCCTCAAAAAGATACAGTAATGTTATATATATTTATCTTATATATTAATTATATTAATTTATCTTATATATTAATTATATTAATTTAATGCTTTGAAAAGAGTCCAGTTAGAATGAAAAAAGTTTTTCCATTAGGGATTTCTCTTAAAAATCTATTTATTTTTTTCCCCTTGGGAGAGGTCCTTTGGGAAAGATTTTTTCATTCTCATTATATATATATATATATATATCACAATGAATAGAATAACTATTCATTATCCCGAACAGATTTTTTTGACTCATAAATTGCACAATAACAGGTGCTTCCACAAGGTTCAGAGTTGAACTTGGATTTTGTAGTTACACAACGCATCTAACACAAGTAGGAAGTCATTTTTAAAGCAGAGTACAGCTCGTTTGAATTCAGAGTTTTCCTTCTTCTTGGTGAGTTTCTGTAGCAAGGTTAAATAAGCCAGTGATGACGATACGATAGTAGCAGACTGAAAAGTCTCGGACAGAAGCGAGCAAAAGCAAGCTACTAGAGATGTTGGGGATCATCATGTTTAAAAAGAAAAGATCAGTTGAACCTAGTAGGAGAGTTGGCTTCTAGTTGGTCGATTAAGACGATGATGATGACGATGTGGATCCGGAAGTTCGCGGTCATATGATCCGTGACGTCATCGTTAGCATACACGAAATGCATTGTGGCCCGGGTGTAAGATGGCGGCTGCTGTTTTCTATGTGAAGTCCATGTAGATGACTGTGAATGAAGAAAGCGTCATAATTTAGCAACCTGTGTCGCCAGCTGCACTTACCTGACGCTAGTTTTATTGGTAATGCATGCAAGGAAACATCCAAGACTCAACGATGGGTACAAGATTTTCACTAATTTTCCGCCCAATTCTGTTACCCCACTCTATGATTTATCCGCCATCTTTGTTGTGAAAGTGTCTTCCATAGCCGCCTTTCTTTTTGCTGTAACGAGTTTTCACTTAACCGATTATCTGTATTTTTTTTCTATCTTTCAGGTATTGAAATGAACTGATATGTCGCTCCCCCCTTAAAAACATCCTAATTTTGAGTTGCGTTTTTTTTAATAAGAAAAAAAGCGCTTGTATTGTATAAAAACACAATATAATAGTATGAAATGAATTATGTGCTTTGATATGTTTTTTCGTTTATTCTTTTGAAAATAATATTTTCCTTTGGTATAATAAATTTGGAAACTTAAATGTTTTTCGTGGACTTGTTAACATAAGCGTATCTGGAGCTCGCTTGTACCTCAAATTTTAGTTCCACAACACGAAGCAAAAAAAATAAAAAATGACCGTGTGACATCCCGTAAGTCAATGTACTACTGTATTTGCTAAACTAAACCAAATGAGTCGATAAAACGTCTGTCAAAATTAACAACAGTTGAGAAGCCGAAGTGTTTGTCACTTTATCGAAGTGATTAAAAAAACACGCTGGCACAAAAAAAAACCCCAAAAACTCCACTCCATTTCATATGTTACAATTCTTATTTTATTGATTTGCTGATTTTAACGGCATTTCAACACGTCTAGGGTTATTTTTGTTGTGATGTTAGTCCCAACAGTAAAAAGAAGTCAAGTCGAGATGGGGTAAAATAAGACAAGTGTATTTACAATTAATGGTACATGTACGACTAGCTTGTCGTTAACGGGAACAGTTCTCCCTTTCCACTCGGTGTCTCACTATTTATAGTGAGAACCGGTGCATGTTCTCCACTGTAGGAACGGCCGGTACAACAATTTTTTATACCTAGAGGTCAGGGAATCGCAATCATTCTTCGTTCATATTTATATTTTTGTATAGTTTTTTTAGGACACGACGTCGGTTTTTGCTGGCGTTAAAAATTGATTAACGAGAAAAGATATTGGTTTACTTTTTGTCAGTCAGTAGGAATAATTTTGTTTAAAAGCATACTATTATTTAAGGGCGATATTCCCCGGGCCTCTTACTAGCATAAAAACATTTTTACGCAGAAACTAAAACTCATGCAGTGGCCAGGGCAAAATTGCGTAGTTCTGTCGGTATTCCCCTTTTGTGGCACTTCAGACACCGGACATTATACCCAGCCCTGTTCGTTTTGGGCGATGGATCAGGTGGTGCTTGTGGGACGGTCCAACGGCCCAGAGGCCGTAGCCCCAGTGGCAGGTAAAAAAATATTGTTTAACGGTTAATTCTTCTGACTGTGTTTACAGATTCAATCAAAGGTCACTGCAGCTACTAATTTGGCAACCCACGCCGTGTCACAGTTTCTTAAGTTTTATTGTTGTACACGGTCCTATCCATTGTGAGACACAGGTTCCATTGTAAGAGACGTTTCATTAACTTCAACATAAACGTCCAGGAATGAACACAATACTCTCCTGCTGTTTAAGATATGACCGGCGTCCCTTAATACTTGGCCAACTGGGCGACTTCCTGTATTGCTGGTAATCACTGTTGGCGGTGTTAGCGAGTTAATAATGAGATTCTTTCGAGAAAAGAAAGAAAAGAAAAATAGTAACATTGTTGAAGTTTCAAATCTTATTATAATGGAGATTGTGTGTTTGTCTGTCTGAAGCCGAAACTAAATCACTACTCAAGTCACAATTCCCTTAGTTATTGACGTCACATTCACCATGAATTTATTTTTATTTAAACCTCAGTTATTGATAAAATTGTTATACCTTATTAATACTTTTGACTTTATCTACATTCTAATAACATGCAATTGTATTTATATATGCAACAAAATAGCGGGTTACAGTGTGAACAGGAAAGCTAATTTGCATATTGATATTAAAAGTTTAATTTTATTAAATATGCGCTTGGTATTATTGATTTCTAATTGTTTGTTTTTTTCTTAATGAATATGAGCAAAAAACTCGGGGATAAATCTTAAAAGAAATCCTTTAATATAAAGAAATAAAGGCAATTTTATTCTTTACTTTCCTAATTTAACTAAATAGTTAAATTAGGAAAATTCAGCAATAAAAGGAGGGAGTGATGGAAAATGATGGAAGACTTAGTTTCAAAGCTGTTCTATTCTTCGATTATACCCCCTCTGTTTCAAATCATTTTATTTGATTTTTATTTAGTTTCAAAAGTATTTCAAATTTAACATATTTCATTACATTAAAATTCAAATACTTGCACCCGGAGGGTGCATATATTTGCTAGTATATCTAAAGAATTAAATAATCATTATTTCATCTTAATTATCATCTTATTTATAAACAATGTCTCCATTAAAGTCTAGCTGAGATAGATTTGCCTAAAAACAACCTATGTTACTTATGTGTTTAAAATCGTGCAATGTGTGTTATATATCATAAAAAAATAAATGTGTATACAGTATATGGTGTGATAATTTGCATACGGGTTTTAACAAAACCTAGGTTGCTAAATATCTAATGAGTCATAAGTTAACGGAGTGGCCTATTGTCGGTATCAGCTGGTCAACGAGGAAGTCTATCCCCTTTTCCCTAGCGCTAGACGAGGGAGATTGCTTTGCGTTTGAGGTGGAGCGTTACAACTACAATCAGCTCCCTGTGCTACTTGTTTTATTCTCAAACGTATTAAGAACAATCTTATATATAATTTCATATTGAAATCAATTAGAATAACAGAAAAATAATAGTAATCTTTTTGGGTTGGTTAGTTGATTTATTTTAACGGCATATCAACCCGTCTGGAGTTATGTCATGCCTAACGGTTGGGAAGTAATATATGTTGTGTATTTATATTTATATGTTTGTAGTAATTGGTTTTAACAATGTGTTAGCACAATTATGGATCATGTTGTATGGTATTGATTAAGTTCATATCTATATTCTATGGTATGATTTTATTTCCTTCAAAAAGGGCAGAATATAATCTTTTTTGTGTTCTTATTTAATTTCATTGGTCTTTATAATTCAACATAATCTATACATATGTAAAGGGCAGTTGTTTGTATCTGTATGTCCGGGGGAAAGTACGAAAATAAAACAATTAACGACAAAGTAAATATATATTCACATTAAATATCACCAGGGCTTGGTTTTTGAGCAAAAATAATAGAAATATGACTTATATTCGTAAAGATAATTAAAAATAAAATTCAAATGAAAACAGCATGGATTTTTTCTATTTAATGTTTTAGATAGTAGACATTAACATTTATTTTCAGAGTAGCTGGATCAATGCAAGGTCTATTTTTTTTACATAGGGATTTAAATGGGGCATTCCACGAGGATTCAAATCACGATTCAGTAATAATGGATCTGTGGGACTAACTTTAAAAAATCGCCTCTAACCAGGCGACGCCGGGTAGC
>CM042170.1:73164243-73182957 GCA_023376005.1 Doryteuthis pealeii | reverse complement strand
TATACATATACTAGCCGAGGTACCCGTTCCATGATGGGACTCAAAGTTTTTTTTTACATTCTCTCAAATACATAAATCAGACACTAACAGGTACTACAACTTGGGGTCCAAGAGGAGCCAGGAATAATGACGATGAAGGGGTACTCCACACAATATACATAAATAGAATACATAATGTTATTTTAAATTATTACTATCATATATATATATACTAGCTGAAGTACCTGGTCCATGATGGGACTAAAAGGTTTTTTTTAAACTCCTTTTCGGACACTAACAGGTACTACCACCCTGGACCTAAGTGGGGCCATGAATAATGACGATGAATGGGTATTCCACACAGTATATATCAATAAAAGATATAATGTTATTTCAAATTATTAATATCATTCATATACTAGCTGAAGTACCTGGTCCACCTGATAGAACTAAAAGTTTTTAACACATTCTCGGACACTAACAGATACTACTACTCGGGGTCTAAGAGGAGCCAGGAAAATGACGATAAAAGGATACTCCACACAATATACATCAATCAAATAAGTTATTTAAATTATTACTATCATATATATACTAGCTGAAGTACCTGGTCCATGATGGGGCTAACATTTTTTAACACCTTTTCGGACACTAACAGGTACTACCACTCGTGGTCTAAGTAAAGCCAGGAATAATGACGATAAAGGGGTACTCCACATAATATACATTAATAAAATTCATAATGTTATTTTAAAGTATTCCAATCATATATATACTAGCTGAAGTACCTGATCCATGATAGAACTAAAAGTTTTTTTAACACCTTCTCGGACACTAACAGGTACTACAACTCGGGGTCCAAGGGGAGCCAGGAATAATGACGATGAAGGGGTACTCCACACAATATACATCAATCAAATAAGTTATTTTAAATTATTACTATCATATATATACTAGCTGAAGTACCTGGTCCATGATGGGACTAACAGTTTTTTAACTCCTTTTCGGGCACTAACAGGTACTACCACTTGGTGTCTGAGTAGGACCAGGAATAATGACGATGAAGGGGTACTCCACACAATATACATAAATAAAATACATTGAAGTACCTGGTCTATGATGGGACTAAAAGTTATTTAACACCTTCTCGGACACTAACAGATACTACCACTCGGAGTCTAAGAGGAGTAATGACGATGAAGGGGTACTCCACACAATATACATCAATAAAATAAGTTATTTTAAATTATTACTATCATATATATACTAGCTGAAGTACCCGGTCCATGATGGGACTAGCATTTTTTTAACACCTCGGACACGAACATATACTACGATTTGGGGTCTAATGGAGCCAGGAATAATGACGATGAAGGGGTACTCCACACGATATACATCAATAAAATACATAATGTCATTTTCAATTATTCCAATCATATATATACTAGCTGAGGTACCTGGTCCATGGTGGAACAAATATTTTAACACCTTCTCGGACACTAACAGATACTACTACTCGGGGTCTAAGTGGGGCCAGGAATAATGACGATGAACGTGTATTACACAGTATATATCAATAAAAGATATAATTTTGTTTTAAATTATTAACATCGTATATATACTAGCTGAGGTACCTGGTCCATGATGGGACTAAAAGTTTTTAACACCTTCTCGGACACTAAAAGATACTACTACTCGGGGTCTAAGAGGAGCCAGGAATAATGACGAAAGGGGTACTCCACACAATATACACCAATAAAATACATAATGTTATTTCAAATTATTACTATCATATATATACTAGCTGAAGTACCTGGTCCATGATGGGGCTAAACGCTTTTTAACACCTTCTCGGACACGGACAGCAACTACCACTCGGGGTCTAAGTAAAGCCAGGAATAATGACGATAAAGGGATACTCCACATAATATACATTAATAAAATGCATAATGTTATTTTAAAGTATTCCAATCATATATATATACTAGCTGAAGTACCTGATCCATGATAGAACTAAAAGTTTTTTAACACCTTCTCGGACACTAACAGGTACTACCACTTGGAGTCTAAGGAGCCAGGAATAATGACGATGAAGGGGTACTCCACACAATATACATCAATCAAATAAGTTATTTTAAATTATTACTATCATATATATACTAGCTGAAGTACCTGGTCCATGATGGGACTAAAAGTTTTTTTAACACCTTCTCGGACACTAACAGGTACTACCATCGGGGTCTAATAGGAGTCAGGAATATTGACGATGAAGGGGTACTCCACACAATATACAACAATAAAATACATAATGTTATTTTCAATTATTCCAATCATATATATACTAGCTGAAGTACCTGGTCCATGATGGGACAAATTTGTTAACACCCTTTCGGACATGAACAGATACTACCAGTCAATAGTCATCAGTATTTTACAGGGGGTGGGGGATACATGCTCTCATTCGAAGGTGGAACATTAATATTGTGAGAAGCGATGACTATGTAGAGAAGTAGGGATGTGATCCACAGAGGACCAGCTTCATTTGATGTATGATATATGTTCCTGTGTTGGTAATTATACCTGTCCTAAACAAAATGACATTACATTTGACCCACCCGCATATACATACACACACACACACACACACACACACACACATATATATATATATATATATATATATATATATATGTGTGTGTGTGTGTGTGTGTGTGGTAAGGATAAAGGAAAAATGGACAAAAAGGAATAACTCAAAACCTAATAGTTGTGGAGAGATATATTTCGTTCCGCGTTAAGCGGTACTTCTTCAGTCAATTTATTAAAGCATTGTACATACACTTATATATATATATATATATATATATATATTGTGTGTGTGTGTGTGTGTGTGTGTGTGAGTGTGTGTGTTATTTTTTTTTCAAATTGTTGTTGTCGTTACAATTTTGAAAGGCGTTAATGGTTTGTCCGAAAGAGCCATCATAGGCAGACCAAGTACTTTCGGTTCTATTTCGAACCATTATCGAGGTAGAGTATATCTGTCTATCAGTATTAAAGCTGTTTAATGTTTAACTAAACTATTTTTGTCAACAAGTAGGCGCAAAGCAACAGTGGCAGTTTATTTTTTAAAAAATATTTCTAATAATCTAGGCAAAATATTCGATAATATTCGAAAGAACCGAAAGTATTTGGTCTGCCAATAATGGGTTCTTTAATCTCGGCTAGGGGACAAGTTTAGAAGGAAAGTTCTAAATTCAAACCTGTTAAACTCTGAAGAGATTGACCTTGTGTCGCATCCTGCTCGTGCAGAAGGGTTGGCAAATAAATACATACATATATATATATTAAGAAATTTGAAAAGCGAGGTGTTCCAAATTCATATTATTTTTGGATCACTTAGTTTTTCAAATTGCTTAATATTGTCAGATTTATTTCCATATTTACTCCCATATGTATATATATATATATAATATATATATATATATATGTGTGTGTGTGTGTGTGTGTGTGTGTGTGTGTGTGTGTGTGTGTGTGTGTAAGGTCTCCATATGACTGGTAGTAAAGGATGATTCTATTTGTGATCTTCAAAAATCTCACTGTATAACCATACTGTATGCTCTTGTAGGTGCAAACATATAATTCATTCAAGGATTTTTATAAATCCCTATAGAGAACTCTATGTACAATAATAGAGCAATATTTAACTTTCAAAGAAAGAAACTCAATATATCGACATTTGGTAATAAATTTATTTCGACCAAAACTTAAAAGGCTTTTAAAAATTTAAAGAAATTTCTAAATCTAAATTTCTAAATTTCTAAAACTCCTTAAGTTCAGTCTCATCAGACAGAAATCACAAATCAAATTTAATTTGTGATTTCTGTCTGATGAGTCTGAACTTTTAAGGAGTATTAGAAATTTCTTTAAATTTTTAAAAGCCTTTTGAGTTTTGGTCGAAATAAATTTATTACAGAATGACGGTCTGTTGAGTTTTTTTCCTTTCTTTGAAAGGTATTAGCTCAGTCGGTAGAGCGTTCGGCTAGAAACCACAAGGTTCCTAATTCGATAGCGGTCCTCGCCAACTCAGCGTATGAGTAGCACAAGGATATGTGCTGTAAAGCAAGGAGCTGACGGTAGGTGTGGCGATCCACCTCAGACGTTAAAATAATCTCCTTGGTCTAGTGCAAGTGAAAAGGGGATAGACTCCCTCGCTGATTGGCTGATATCGACTTTAGACAGCCCCGACAACTTTACTTATATATATATATATATATATATATATATATATAAATATATGAGGTGAAAATATTAACACGTCTGTGGTTGTGACTTCAAGTGTCATAACGACATGATTACTCTTGCATAAGTAATATAAAGGAGAGACCTACCCCCTAATATATATATATATATATATATATATATATATATATATATTATATATATTATTTCCGTACAAGAGGAGCCTAGCCAGATTCCAATATATGTGCGTTCTTAAGATAAAGAATAAATAAAAGAGACAAATGAATTTCCTTCTGTTTCAAGGTAAAACGTTAATAAAAAAAGTTATTATTACTTTACCTTTGCGACAGTAATGGGACTTTTAGAAAAGCCAGAAGCGAACAATTTCTCTTTTTTCTGGTTCAAGACGAAATATTACGAATACCATCAGTCTGTTCGTTAAAAAAGGACAATCAACTCTTTCGCCTTCGACACATGGCCTAGTGGATAAAGAAGTTAGGTTAAGATAGTTCTAAGTGACAATTATCTCTAGACTTGAGGTTCAATCCTGATCAAGGGCAGCAGTAACATAGAATAATAATTAACACATCTTAACGCCTCTACCTTAGCTATGGTTAGTGGAATGAGAACAGGATACCCCCGTGGACTAAATAAAGGGTTAGGTTCAAAGTTCCGTGATGGCTCCCGATTACGACAAGAAGTTTCTCGAATTCGACAAGAAAGTTCCCGAGTTCGAAAGGAAGGTTCCCGAGTCCGAGAATGTTCCCGAATCAGACAAGAAATACCTGAAGAAGGTCGGAGGGCACATCGGCCAAAACGTTGTACAGATAACAATGAAGATGGGACAGTAATCCGAATAACGCAGATAATACCTACTCTCTCGCCTTGGGCACTTTGCATGATTACAGACCTGAATGGGTTGGGTATTTTTAAAGCTAACAATCATATTTTGACTATTGTATCAAGGGCAATAATTGGGTGGATGGTTAGAAATATTATTTCATGGGTGGCAAATTCTGTTTAAAAACTATATAAAATGCTAATAAAATCACATGTAAAATATTGTACTCAAGCCTGAGTTACAGTCTAGACAAGGAAATCGGAGTGTAATATTGAGTGACAAAACTAATAAAAAGAGTAAAAGATAACAGTTACAGGGAGAGATTAGAGAAACAAAAATTAACTACTTTACTAGAATGAAAAAATTAGAGGAAACCAACTATTGTTCTTCTACATAAACAAAACTCACCATTTTCATGGAAATACAAATAAATTTAAATCAACTAGACTTTTAAAAACAGTTTACAATAAAATCGCCCAGACATATGTAGATAGGGGTGAACAAATATGAACTTTTTTCATCCTCATCATACGTAATTATGTTTTCTCTGCTTGTCGAATACAAATATTATCTCTTAGAATAAGTAGACATGAAAATTGTAGTGTAATAGTGAGTTTGGAGGGCATGCAATCAAGAGGGAAAAAACTAATAAAAAGAGTAAAAGATTCCAGTTACAGAATCAGATTGAATAAATTAGGATTACTACTTTACTAGAAAGAAGAATGAGAAGTGATCTAATTGAAACTTTCAAAATAATTAATAGAATTTCTAATTTTGGAAGACGTTTTTAATATTTCTCCTCAAAATTGAAACTTACTGTTAAGGTAGATTTTAAAAACTATGTCTAGTAACCAATTGGATTTCTTGATAATAGAGTAAAATATTTTTGGAAGAAATTGACTAATATGATTAAAAAATAGTATAAAGATAATTCCTCTCTGTCCTCGATAATTGCTGGTTACTTTGTTCCCCTTTTATCTTTGTTTTCCCTATCCTTAATGTTTGCGTACTGTTAAGTTTTTATGGGACATCATTTGGGCCTTCCTTGGTAATCCTTTGGTAAAGATTCTTGCGTATTGATAATCGTCTGGTAATCCCTTGGTAAAGATTCCTGTTGGCCTTAAGCCAGAGCGCTTGTTGAGTGAAATTAGATCCTTGGTAATGAGTCCTGAGTATTGGTAATCCTGTGTCCTTCCTCAATGAGTGCAATTAGAATTATAGCCAATGTATATCATATATATACAAGCTGAAGTACCTGGCCCATGATGGGACTAAAAGTTTTTTAACACCTTCTCGGACACTAACAGGTACTACCCTGGACATAAGTGGGACCAGGAATAATGACGATGAACGTGTATTCCACACAGCATATCTTATTATAATGGAGATTGTGGGTTTATCTGTCAGTAACCGAAACTAAATCACTACTCAAGTTACAATTCCCTTAGTTATTGACGTCACATTTACCATGAATTTATTTTTATTTAAACCTCAATTATTGATAAAATTGTTATACCTTATTAATACTTTTGGATTAATCTACATACTAATAACATGCAAGTATATTTATATATTCAACAAAATAACGGTTTACAGTGACGAGAAGGCTAATTTGAATATTGATATTAAGAATTTGATTTTAATAAATAAATGCTTAGTATTATTGATTTCTAATTGTTTGGTTTTCTCTTAACCAATCTGAGCAAAAATCTCGGGGATAAATCTTGAAAAAAATCCATACAAGACGAAGGAAGTGGAAATTTATTAATACTTCATAATCTAACTAAATATATAAATTAGGAAAATGAAACACGGGGTGATGAAAATGATGGAAGAGTTAGATTTAAAGCTGTTCTATTTTTCGATTATACCCCTCAGTTTATCATTTTCTAAATAGTTTCTATTTGATACAATATTTTATTACACCTAAATACAGCATATATTTGCTAGTATCAATAAAAGATATAATGTCATTTTAAATTATTAATATCATATATATACTAGCTGAGGTACCTCGTCCATCATAGAACTAAAAGTTTTTTAACACTTCTCGGATACTAAAAGATACAATTCGGGGTCTAAGTGGAGCAAGGAATAATGATGCTGAAGGGGTACTCCACACAATATACATCAATAAAATACATAGTGTTATTTTAAATTATTACTAGCATATATATGTTACATAATCATTAGTTACCTAATGATTATGACAATAGTGTAGAAATCATATTAGTGCAGCTGATGGCCTTGAGGGTGAGTGACAGCGCTTGACCTCGATCTCACCTTGCGTTCTGGGGAGAATTGTGAGAACGGAACCCCGATAGAAAGCCCCCTTCCGGTTTAAGGTGTAAGCAACTCAGTCAGAGAGTTAGAACTTAGAAGCGAAGCTAGCAAGATGTAAGGATCCGCGCGCATTGTCTGGTCTGGGGGTTTATGGAATAAAGTAACATCATCGTAAATCGAAGTCTTGTTGTTATTACTAAAAGCTAACAATAGCACAGGGCTTCTGATAAGCAGTGATCCCCAACAGAAACCAGACCCGGAATCCTCAATAGAAGACCAGACGAGACCTTAGAAGATATACCAGACCAAGATAGATGATAAGAAGTAAGAGAAGTATATAACATAGATATGTAGTGCCGGTAAAGAGGTATGCAACATATATACTAGCTGACGTACCTGGCCCATGGTGGGACTAACAGTTTTTTAACACCTTCTCGGACACGAACAGATACTACAATTCGGGGTCTAAGAGGAGCCAGGAATAATGACGATGAATGCGTACTCCACACAATATACATCAATAAAAGATATAATATTATTTTCAATTATTCCAAACCAAGTAGTGTATCGGCCACACAGTATGGTTAGTGATTGGCCGGAGGAGTAAACCCCTTGACCATGGCTAGTCTATAAATCCAATGGGGAACTGGAGCACACCTTATTTACAAAAATATTCCAACACTAATAGAAGTCCGTCGCAGACAACGATGACCTACCTCAACTTTGAGTGAAATTTGTGCGTGAGATATTATAAGTTGAAAGAGTGTGCACAGACATCAGTCTACTGTCTTGGCAGTCCGGCAGTTTGTTAAGTGGCTGGGGAAAATTCGAGACGACTGGAGTGCCGAGCTGCTACAGAGTTCTGTCTCGGGGAGTATTGAGTCAGTTCACGAGAGGTATGTTTCCCCGGAAGCCAAAGCGCTTGCACCTTAACGACAGGTTGTATTAGAGATTTATCTAAGTAGTAAGTACTGCAATCCTACTACTATCAGTGTGGATGGCCGTTGACTCCCCATGGAGTTCATCTGTCCTTTGACAATTCTTTTTTTATTGATACTGGGTGTACACACACCCACATAACCAGAGAGCCAGTTTAGTCACCTACAACCCAACCATGGAACATAGGGTACCAGGTTAGATGGTAGTAGAAGCTGGTAAGAAAAAAGACTTGTCTGGTCCTGACTTCATTATCCTTAATACTCGTTGTGCTTCTTCCTAACTTTATTCAGAAAGAAAGAAAGAAAGGAAGAAACAAACAAAGAAGGAAAGGGGAGATATTAAGAAAGAAAGGGAAAATAATAAAGAACCATAGAAAAGGAGGAAAGAAACGGGAGATATTTAAAAGAACAAAATAGAATAGTGCACAAGGAATGACGTCATTAGCATCGCATTTTACGTAGAAATAACATTAGATTACGGAAAATACCGAAGTAGTATAACCCTAAACCTAACAGTAACCCTAAACCTATTCGAGTTACAGCAGTTCTCAAATAGACATAGGCCTGTCGTCTAGGGATTTATACTACGCCCCCTGCATAGGGTTAAAACATCCAATGGGGTCACCTGTTGGCTGTGGGTAGCGACCTTCGATACTTAAGGACGGAATCCTGGTCTCTGAGCAGTCTATGACATGCAACTCCACTTTGGCCCTTACTTAGGCTCGACGGGGGGGGTCTCTCCGACTAATTGGCTTGTCATGTCAATTCCTAGCACCTATATGATTGCACCAAACCTACTGCGCTTATGGCAATTCAATTGCCCCCCCCTCTGTCCTCTGTCTCGCTCTGTCTCTGTCTGTCTCTCTCTGTCTGTCTCTCTCTCTCTGTCTCGCTCTGTCTCTCTTGCTCCTTTATTTTAACACTTTCCCGCACACACTTTATATATTTCAAATATATAAAGATGTTTTTATCTGTTTATTTCAATTTCTCTGTCTCTGTCTCTCTTTCTCTTTCTCTTTCTACCTCCCTCTCTCTCTCTCTCTGCTTTACTTTAACTCTCTCCCGGCCACTCACACTTTATTCAATTTTTTCTCTTTTTCTCCCTCGTTCTTTCTTTCTTTCTTCTCTCTCTCTCTCTCTCTCTCTCTCTCTCTCTCTCTCTCTCTTTGTCTCACTCTGTCTCTCTTGCTTCTTTACTTTAATACTCTTTCGCTCACATCTTATATATCTAAATATATAAAAATACCATTATGTATTTATTTAAATTCGCACTCTCCCTCCCCCCTCTCTCTCTCACTCAATCTCTCTCCCTCATTATCTGTCTCTATCTCTGTCTTTGACTATCTGTTTGTCTGTCTGTCTGTCTCTTTCTCTTGCTAGAGTATAATTTCCTTCTTTCTCTTTGTCTTCTTTTCTCTCTCTTTCCTTTTCAAGAATCTCCCCTCTCTCTCATCCAACCTCACTCTCATCTCTTTTACACTTGTACCCTCCGACTCTCCGACCATCACCTTCACCCTTTCCGTCTACTTACACTTTCAACCTCATCATTTACCCTAAAGCGATCCATTCTGACCCCCCACCGCTCCCGAACGAACCCAGTGTCACCAGACCCTCCTCCCCCAAACCAATTCCCGATAACCCTTCCGTTCTTCTGGAAATTTCTCGCCGGTTACCATCTCTCAGCACTTTGTCTCTCCCTACTCACAGAATCCCCTCACCTCGATCGCACTCCCCCCACTAGCCTATCACCCCTCATGATTAGCTTTCTTGATTGGCAGGCTCTAGGCGGAAACGCACTCTTAATATTCCCAATGTTCCGAGGCAGCCAATGTCCCGGATGTTGAATACGCATGCGCAATCCAGCTGCGTAACACTGGTGGCCAAATAATTTCAGCCGACAACAAACGAACAGCGGTTATCAGCCTTATAGGCGTAAAATCAGCACTTTGTAATTCTGCTGGGACAGAGCATTGGAGTGGAGGTCTCACTACCAAGAGATTGGTTGGCTAGCTGGATCTTACGGCATGTCAACCCTTTTTGGGTTATTTTATGCCAAATACATTGCTTTTTCTATTTGACTCATAGAGCATTGGGCAGGATGTTTCACTACATAGAGTTCAGTCGGTGACATTTGAAAGAAATGTGTTGGTTGGTTGGTTGGTTGGTTCTTACGGCATGTCAAACCTTGTTGGGTTATTTTATGCCAAATACATTGTTTTTTCTATTTGAATCATTGAGCACTATAATACTTAATATCACACCGAGTCTACGCTGGATTTTACGTAAAATCAGCACTGTTCATATATAACACTTTCTAATTATACAGGGACAGAGCATTGGAAAGGATGTTTCACTACCAAGAGTTCAGTCGGTGGCGTTTTAAAGAGATTGGTTGGTTGGTTGGTTGGATTATACGGCATGTCAACCCTTGTTGGGTTATTTTATGCCAAATACATTGTTCTTCTATTTGAATCATAGAGCACTATAATAGGTAATACCACCCGGGTCTACGATGGATTTTTCATAAAATCAACACTATTCATATATAACACTTTGTAATTCTACTACGACAGAGCATTGGACAGGAGGACTCACAACCCAGAGTTCAGCTGGTTCGTTGGGTGGTTGGATTATACGGCATTTCAACCCTTGTTGGGTTATGTTATGCCAAATACATTGTTTTTTCTATTTGAATCATAGAGTACTATAATAGGTAATACCGCTCCGGGTCTACGCTGGATTTTACGTAAAAACAGCACTATTCATATATAACACTTTGTAAGTCTACTGGGACAGAGCATTGGACAGGAGGTCTCTCTACGTAGAGTTCAGTTGGTAACATCTTAAAGAGATTGGTTGGCTGGTTGGATCTTACGGCATGTCAACCTTTGTTGGTTTATTTTATGCCAAATACACTGCTTTATTCATTCTTGATGGCTACAGAATTTTTAAAAACTCAGTTTCTCTTGCTCCTTTTCCCACCCCCTCTCTCTCTCTCTCTCACTCTCTCACTCTCTCTCTATCACTCTTTCTTTCTCTGTCTATCTCTGTCTTTGATTGTCAATCTGTCTGTCTGTCTGTCTGTTTCTTTCCCTTGCTCCTTTGTTCAGGATTTAGGACAATAGGGTATTTAAAACACATTTTTCGTTTACTCATTTTTTTTCTATTTGACCCTAACAGGTACTACCACTCCAGGTCTACGTTTAATTTTACGGGATATCAACCCTTGTTGGGTTATGCTGAAGACATTGTTTTTTCATTCTTGATCATTACTGAACCACAATTCGTATCACTTTGACTTCCATATTCCATAACTTTTTCAGTTCTCTGGCAAGGTCCAGGTATTTGTCCATTTTTTAATTTTCTTTTAGCTTCACCCTGTGATCTGCTGGAACTGCAAAATCCGCCAGTTGACAAGTTCTTTCTTTTTTGTTTATCAACACTAGGTCTGATCTTCTTGCTGGGATAAGGTGATCCGTTTTTATTTCAAAGTCCCAGATAATTTTATGCGTTTCGTTCTCAAGAACAGATTCTGGTTTATGCATATACCATATTGTTGTATGGTCAAAATTAAATTTTTGCATAATTCCCAGTGGATCACCTTCCCAACCCAGTCGTGTCTAGTTTTGTACTCCCTTTGTGCTAGTTTACTACATTCGCATAGTACTTGGTTTCATCTCTATTAGCGCAAAGTCTACATTTACTATTATTATTATTATTAATTGTTGTTGTTGTTGTTGTTGTTGTTTTTGTTTTCTTATTGGTGTTGTCTTTGTCGTCGTCGACAACTCGTTTTGTTTTCATATTTAATTGTAGTTATTTGTGTTTTTTTTTAATCACAACTCACTCGGATCGGTAATATGCGACAATTTGGAAACAGCGAGCCGCGACTAAAAGCAACTAAAAAAATTAAAGATGAAAGAAAATAAACATTATTATTATTATTATTATTATTATTATTATTATTATTATTATTATTATTTCTCTCAATAGTTTACCCCAACTCTCATTTCTTTACTTTCATTGTCTGGTACAAATTATTTGTTTTCATTTATTTTGTTCCTCTACGATATTTT
This sequence comes from Doryteuthis pealeii, assembly GCA_023376005.1. Lineage (NCBI taxonomy): Eukaryota > Metazoa > Mollusca > Cephalopoda > Myopsida > Loliginidae > Doryteuthis > Doryteuthis pealeii. Next base: position 73,170,604 of record CM042170.1, on the reverse strand, counting down.
TCCATTTTCCATTCTTCTTCTTCTTCTTCTTCTTCTTCTTCTTCTTCTTCTTCTTTCTTCTTCTTCTCATTGCTATTATTATTATTATTATCATCATCATCATTATTATTATGATTGCTAGCATTAGAAGTAGTAGTAATATTAATAACAAAATTCTTCAATATCCTCTTTTTGTACACTCTTCTTCTTCTTCTTCTTCTTCTTCTTCTTCTTCTTCTTCTTCTTCTTCTTCTTCTTCTTATTATTATTATTATTATTATTATTATTATTATTATTAATAATAATAATAATAATAATAATAATAATAATAATAATAATAATAACTGAAAATGCTTTATCTAAAATAACAATAAATAAAAGGTGTTGTATGTAATCTAAAATATTTTGTCAGTAGCCTCTACTGACACATTTTTTATTTTTTTCTAAATACGTAATCATTGATTAGAAGGGAAAGCAATTATATTGTTGATCATCTTTGCGATGTCTAATCGAAGAATTCCAAATTAGATTGCGCCACGTTTTTGGAGACCTAGGCATTTCAGAACAGGAGAGAGTACTGATAGTGTAATGCAAAAGTTATCTGCATTATTTCGGCAGACTAGGATCGAAATTCTAAAACTGTTTCAATTTTTCTTGGTTCTCGTTTGTGCAATTACGGTACTAACTCGTGTTTAGATATTTAACAATCCCTCCTCACGAACAGGATGTGACACAAGGTCAATTTCTTAAGGGGAGCTTAACGGATTTGATTTCAGGATTTTTAGTATTTCTCTGAATGTTTGAGATGAGGTTGATGATTAGTATTATCTGCTTTATTCGGACTATTGTCCCCATCTTCATTGTTATTTGTACAACGTTTCGGCCGATATGCCCTCCGGCCTTCTTCAGTATTTCTTGTCGGACTCGGGAACCTTCTCGGACTCGGGAACCTTCTTTTCGAACTCGGGAACTTTCTTGTAGTCGGGAACCTTCTTGAAATACTGAAGAAGGCCGGAGAGCATATCGGCCGAAACGTTGTACATATACCAATAAAGATGAGGACAATAGTCCAAATAACGCAGATAATACTAATAAGAATTTTTAGTCTGCATTACTATAGCTAGAGTCGGTATAGCTCAGTCGGTAGAGTGTTCGACTAGGAACCTCAAGGTTCCTGACTCGATAACGCCTCGCTAACTCAGCGTATGAGTAGCACAAGGGACTGTGTTGTAAGTAAGGAGCTGATAGTAGATGTGGCGTTCTACCTCATATGCTAAAACAATCTCCTTGGTCTAGCTCTAGTGAAAAGTGGATAGACACCCTCACTCACCGACTTTAGGCCACCCCGAAGACTACTATAGCAGGGGAAAGAGTAGCTAGATATAATTCTATGACGGAAATTCTAAATCTAAAAGTGTTTTCATATATGTGCTAGATGGCGGAGGCTGGGGGTCTTAATGTCCTGGTATGACGTTAAACTCAATCTAATGGTGTAGTTCCAATTCCGGAGCTCTAGGGAGTGTGGAGTACCACTTCATCATCATTCCTCCCAGGTCAACTAAAAGTGTTTAGATTTTTCTTGTTCTCGTTTGTGCAATCACCGTACTCACTCATATATATATATATATATATATATATATATATATATATTGGCATTTCAGTCTCGGAAGACTATGATAAAGCTTTTATGTGCCCCTGAAGTTACAGCGCCTCCTGTGACTGTTAAGTCCGATGTTTGAAAAACATTCTCGACCACAGATGTCGCATTTAAAGGCTGTCCCTGAAGATGTTGATGTGCCGGTGCTTTGTTCGCTGCTTTCTTCTGGACCTCTTAGCTTCATGGTATTGCGCCAGGGTGACTTCTGTCCTCTACACAGATTCTGTCGCTACGAGGCGGTCCTGAGCCAATTTTCCCAGCTGGAAGGGGCAATGCCAAAGCACATGTGATCATACTTGTAGACATCTTTGAATCGCAGCTAGGGGCGACCAATCTGTCTTTTACCAGACGTAAGCTCTCCATAGAAGATGTCTTTCGGGATTCGTCCATCATCCATCCGACGTATATGACCCAACCATCGGAGTCAACGCAATGATCATATATATATATATATACCAACCCCTCTACACGAACAGGATGCGACCGAATGTCAATTTCTTAAGCGGAGTTTAACAGATTTGATTTCAGAAATTTCCTTCTCCTAGGCTAGTTTCCTAACCAAATATAAAGAGCCCATTCCACACTACTTATCCATAGCTTGAGAGAGAGAGAGAGAGAGAGAGAGAGAGAGAGAGAGAGAGAGAGAGAGAGGAGAGAGAGAGAAAGAGAGAGTAGTCTGATGCACACCTTTCCAAAGGGTATTAGCGCTATGTGAAATGCAAACAGCGTCGTTCATGAATTAAACTTTGTTCGACGAGTCCATTTTTCCACGACTCTAACCATTACACTACACGCCTCCTCACTCGTGCATAAGCCACTCGTGTATAGGTCGATCTTTGATTGATGACCAGGGAATGATTTATAGAATTCCTTTTCGGTTTCTCCTTGTACTCATTATGTTTGAAAGTCAAATCTAGAAGATGCATTGGTCAATATCCGGTTAAGACGTGCTGAAAACAGCGGTTACCAATAGATCATTGAAAGGTAAGCATTTATCACTTTCTCACTACTTAGATGGGTGACTACTTAGTCACAGCAGGTGATATAAGCAATCAGTGTGTCAGATTAAGTAAAGCTTAATAACAATTACATGCAGGTTTACAGTTAAGCAACGACTAGCTTAGTCAATACTTAGATGGTGACCACTTACTAACAGTAGGTACTAGCAAGTTCTGTAAGCATTCTAAGGTCTGTATGACACACAAAAAAAGCTTAGAAAATAAGAACTAGGATATGTAGTCTGAAGTTAAGCTACGACTAGCCTATTCAGTACTTAGATGGGTGACCATTTACTAATAGAAAGTACTGTAAGTATTCTAAAGTCTGTATTACACAAAAGGTCTGAAGTTAACGTACGACTAGCCTATTCAGTATTGAGATGGGTGACCACTTAATCTCAGCAGTCTGTGTTGCAGACTAAATAAAGCTTGATAAATAACCAATATTACATGCTTGGTCTGAAGTTAAGCCCCGACGAGCATGGTCAATACTCAGATGAGTGACCGCTTTATAACGGCAGGTACTGTAAGTATCCTAAGTTCCATATTCGAAAGTAACGTTATTGTAAGTAACAACTATTATAGGTAGGTCTGGAGTTAAGCCATGATGAGCTTGTCCAGTACTTAGAGGGGTGACCACTTCGTCACAGTAGATAATGTAAGCAGTTTGTGTTTTAGACTTAATAAAACTTAATAATAAATAACAATTATTACATGCAGGTCTGAAGTTAAGCAACAACCAGCCCGGTCAATACTTAGATGGGTGACCACTTACTAACAGTAGGTACTGTAAGCATTCTAAGGTCTGTATTACACAAAAAACAAAGAAAATAAGAACTAGGATATGTAGGTCTGAAGTTAAGCTACGACTAGCCTATTCAGTACTTAGAGGGGTGACCATTTACTAATATTAAGTACGTAAGAATCCTAAGGTCTATATTACAAAATAACGTTTTTAAATAACAACTATTATATATATATAGGTCTGAAGTTAAGCCATGGTGAGCCTGTTCAGTATTCGATGGGTGACCACTTAGTAACAGTAGGTACTGTAAGCATCCTAAGGTCTATATTACATGTAACGACAGAATAAAGTTAGTAAATAACTATTATAGGCAAGTCTAAAGTTTAAGCAATATGGAACCTGTTCAGTATTTATATGGGGACCATTTACTAACAGTAGGTACTTTTAAGCATCCAAGACCTATATTATTAATGTAAAAGTAAAAAGTAAAGTCGTCGGGCGGCCTAAAGTCGGTATCAGCCAGTCAGCGAGGGAGTCTATCCCCTTTTCATTAGGACGAGACCAAGGAGATTGTTTTTGCGTTTGAGGTGGAGCGCCACACCTACCATCAGCTCCTAACTTTACCGCACAGATCCCTGTGCTACTCATACGCTGAGTTGGCGAGGGCCGCTATCGAACTAGGAATCGTGTGGTTTCTAGCCGAACGCTCTACCGACTGAGCTAACCCGACCCTTTGTAAATATGAACTATTATAATAAAGTCTGAAGTTAAGCCATGACAAGCTTGTTCAGTATTTGGATGGGTGGCCAATGAGTAACAGCAGGTACAGTAAACATCCTAAGGTCTATATAACTAAGTAACGTTTGTAAATAAGAACTATTGTAATAAGGTCGGAAGTTAAGCAATGACGAGCCTGTTCAGTACTTAGATGGGTTGGAATGGGCCGAGCCGTTTATTGCCTGGTGCCTGAGGCGCCCCAAAAGATGAATGCCAAATTGACTCCCGCAGTTTTTGCACTAGCAACGGAATGAGCTTCGGTTTGTTCGTTGTCGCCCCAATCTCGCTTACAAACACAATTAAACGAACTCACAACTACAAACATTCAGCTTCAAAAGAGCATGCGCAAGAGTAAAACTTCCGGTTCCGGTTGACGAAACAAGTATTTATAACCAAATTTACCATATCTCACGCAATTGACATTAAGTGCATGAAACAACCCCGTTTTATGAGCACGATTCTGAGTGCTCATAAACTCTGATAAAGAAAATTTTTCTTTGGATATTGCCAAATTTAGACATCAACGAGAGACCAATAGCGGAAGTTATCAATTTCATCTTTGATGCTCTCCATTTCGGTTAACATTTAAATATCCGTGAGACAAATCATGTCAGCTGGCCAACTATCTTTTCATATATATCTTAATCTGTTCGTATCTGTTCAAATCTATCTATCTATCTATCTATCTATCTATCTATTTCAATCTGTTCGTATATGTTCAAATCTATCTATCTATCTATCTATCTATCTATCTATCTATCTATGTATTTCAATCTGTTCGTATCTATTCAAATCTATCTATCTATCTATCTATTTCAATCTGTTCGTATCTGCTCAAATCTATCTATCTATCTATCTATCTATTTCAATCTGTTTGTATCTCTTCAAATCTATCTATCTATCTATGTATTTCAATCTGTTCGTCTATGTTCAAATCTATCTATCTATCTATCTATCTATCTATCTATCTATTTCAATCTGTTCGTATCTGTTCAAATATATCTATCTATCTATCTATCTATCTATCTATCTCTCTATTTCAATCTGTTCGTATCTGTTCAAATCTATCTATCTATCTATCTATATTTCAATCTGTTGTATCTGTTCAAATCTATCTATCTATCTATCTATCTATATTCAATCTGTTTGTATCTGTTCAGATCTATCTATCTATCTATCTATTATCTATTTCAATCTGTTCGTATATGTTCAAATCTATCTATCTATCTATATATCTATCTATCTATTTCAATCTGTTCGTATCTGTTCAAATCTATCTATCTATCTATCTATCTATCTATCTATCTATCTATCTATATTTTAATCTGTTTGTATTGTTCAAATCTATCTATCTATAGATAGATAGATAGATTTGAACAAAATCTATTTGAACAAATCTATCTTCTTGATAGATAGATAGATAGTTTGAACAGATACAAACAATCTGTATTTCAATGTGTTTGTATCTGTTCAGATCTATCTACCTATCTATCTATTTATCTATTTCAATCTGTTCGTATATGTTCAAATCTATCTATCTATCTATCTATCTATCTATCTATTTCAATCTGTTCGTATCTGTTCAAATCTATCTATCTATCTATCTATCTATCTATATTCAATCTGTTTGTATCTGTTCAGATCTATCTATCTATCTATCTATTTATCTATTTCAATCTGTTCGTATATGTTCAAATCTATCTATCTATCTATCTATCTATCTATCTATCTTCAATCTGTTCGTATCTGTTCAAATCTATCTATCTATCTATATATCTATTTCAATCTGTTCGTATTATTCAAATCTATCTATCTATCTATCTATCTATCTATCTATCTATCTATGTATTTCAATCTGTTCGTATCTGTTCAAATCTATCTATCTATCTATATATATATCTATCATTCTTGATGTGTTCATACCTATCTATATATCTATATGTTTGTCCATATTATCTATCTATCTATCTATCTATCTCTATCTATCTATCTATCTATCACGGTGTGTTCACATCTATCTATCTGTCTATCTATCCCAATCTGTTCATATTTTAATGTGTTTATATTTCAATCTCAGACTGTTCACTTCCCTCTTTCTATCTCAATCTTTTCATATTCATATATGTATCTCAGTCTATTTCTCATCTCTCTCTCTCTCTCTCTCTCTCTCTCTTCTCTCTCTATCTATCTATCTATCTATCTTAG
>CM042170.1:73139243-73156743 GCA_023376005.1 Doryteuthis pealeii | reverse complement strand
TATATATATATATATATATATATATATAATCAATGTGAATATTTTACAACCATCCATTTAAAAAGAGTGAGATAGAGTTAACTCAAGATTATTATATTTTTACATATTGATCTATATTGCCATAGCTCTTTAGTTTGGTTTGGTTTGGTTTGGTTTTACGGCATATCAACCTCGGTGGGTCATTTTATGCCGACAACATTGTGAAATAAATTCATTCTTGATGGATACTGAATTTTTTTCTTTTACTCATGTTTTTCTATTTAACCCATAGATGGGACCCTAACAGGTACTACCAATCCGGGTCAGAGTGGACCAGGGAGTAATGGTGATGAAGGGGTGCTCCACATTCCCCAAGCCTCCAAAACTGGAACCTCACCATCAGATAGAGTTTAACGTCATTCCCAGGACATGTAGACCCCCAGTCACCGCCTTCTAGCACCCATATGATAAAAAGGGGTTGGGGCTTACCATAAGGGCAATAGGGTTGGGAAAATCATATAGGTGCTAGGGCTTGACGATTGATCGGAGGGGGCCCTCTCCAACCGTCCGTCTAGCCCAAGATAGGGCCAAAGTGGAGTATTGAAAGTCATGAACTGCTCATCCACCTGCGTTCTATCCTTAAGCACCACGGATCGCTACCCACGGCCAACAGGTGGCCCCATTGGGGGAGTCTTACCCCTCTGCAGAGGTGCAGTCGATGCATTCTAACGTCCAACCCACAGGGCGGAACTCTTTAGTAAACATATCAAATTAAATTATTATTCTGTGTTATATCCACAGGTCCTGCTAGTCATATATAATCTGAATAGAAACGAACTCTCACCACATATCCAGCAAACTCTCTCTTGGGAGATTGGAATAGCACATGCTTTCTTTTCATCGCTCCCCTTTTAAGTCAGCCTTTTACCAGACAGGGCATTGTGAGTTTCTATTTAATAATTTGTCGAGAATTCCTTCTAGCGGATTTAACCGTTGCACGTACGAAAATGTGCTGACAAGTCTCTACGCTGAAATACAAAAGTCAATCCGTGACGTTTCACCGCCTACAAGCCGGTGGGATCTTATAAATAATAAAAGGGGAGAGAGACAGACAGACATACAGAGAGAGGGAGAGAGAAAGAGGGAGAATCATACATAAAAAGCGAGAGAGAGAAGAAGAAGAAGAAGAAGAAGAAGAAGAAGACATTAAATAGATGAAAGATGGATAGAGAGAGAGAGAGAGAGAGAGGAGAGAGAGAGAGAGAGAGAGAGAGAGAGAGAGAGAGAGAGAGAGAGAGAGGAAGAAGAAGAGAAGAAGAAGAGACATAGATAGATAGATAGATAGAGTTAGATAGATACAGAGACAGAAAAAGAAAGAAGATAGAAGAAGAAGAAGAAGAAGAAGAAGAAGAAGAAGAAGAAGAAAGAAGAAGAAGGCATATGAATAGATAGATAGAGTTATATAGATAGAGAGACAGAGAAAGAAGAAGAAGAAGAAGAAGAAGAAGAAGAAGAAGAAGCGATAGAGAGAGATAGAGCGAGAGAAAGAAAGACAGAGAGAGTGAGAAAGAGAGAGAGAGGAAATAGGAGAAGGCGAAGAAGAAGAAGAATTAACAATATAAGAAGAAGAAGAAGAAGAAGAAGAAGAAGAGAAGAAGAAAGGCGAGAGAGAGAGAAAGAAAGAAAGAAGAAAGAGAGGGGGGAGAGGAAATAGGAGAAGGCGAAGCAGAAGAGAATAACAATATAGAAGAAGAAGAAGAAGAAGAAGAAGAAGAAGGAGGAGGCGTGAAACTGTCAGTGATAGAGAGAAGAAAGAAAGAAAAGAGAGAGAGAGAGAGAGAGAGAGAGAGAGAGAGAGGGGGAATAGGAGAAGCGAAGCATAAGATAGATATATATGTAGGGAGAGAAAGAGAGAAAGAGAGAGAGAGAGAGCGGGGGAGGGAAATAGGAGATGGTGAAGTAGAAGATAGATATATATGTAGGTAGAGAAGAGAGAGAGAGAGAGAGAGAGAGAGAGAGAGAGAGAGAGAGAGAGGAGAGTATGTTATCCATGTTGCATGGCCAGTGAGAAGGTCACGCCAGAGACGTTAAAGGTCAGGACAAAGCGATAAACACTTGAGATGAGGTTAACGCGAGCTAGCCAATACAATTGTAAACTGTGAGTAGAAATGGTAGCCAAACGATTATTTGATGCCTTTACTTAAACTTCTTAAATAAATATTTCTAAGACTGTGCAAATGAAGAATGTTTTCTCGTGACTATTGCAACACAATTCCTCAAAGCCGGAGGTGTATCAGTGCTACTGTACGACTGCACCACTTGGACCATAACATGGTGCTTCGAGAGAATAAGCGATATCGGAGGTGCACATAAAATGCTACGAGTGATCTTAAACAAATCGTGGAGACAACATTACAGAAGAAAGCATAATTCCCGTCAATTGTCCTCATCTTTAGAATACACCGTCTGTATTTCTTCTTCTTTCAGAGAGAGAGAGAGAGAGAGAGAGAGAAGAGAGAGAGAGAGAGAGAGAGAGAGAGAGAGACAGACAGACAGACAGACAGATAGAGACAGAGAGACAGACAGACAGACAGACAGACAGGAGAATGTGCTAAATTTCAAAAGCAGCCAAACCCCTAGCTTAAATTAGGTCAATCGTCACCTTTCTTAGAAATCTTACAAAATGATTTTAATGTTTTCTTTTTGTCCGGTCGTATTTATTTTAAAAAATTAATTCAATTGCAAACTCACTTTTCCCTAATCTCAATTATCTAACCAGAGCTCAATGGGTGACGCAACGGGTCACGTTTTACCCAATATCTATCTATCTATCTATCTATCTCTCTCTCTCTCTCTCTCTCTCTCTCTCTCTATATATATATATATATATATATATTATATACATACATACATAATACATATAATATAAATATATATATATATATACACTTTGTTTGTGGATTCCATTACAAAGATTCCATGACATTTTAAGAAGGATACATAACAAGATCCATTAATAGTGAATAGCGAGTTCGATCCTTGCTGAATGCCCTATAATTGCGATCTTCTGCCACATCCTAGATGTCGCGCATGGGTAGGGTAAATAGCCACTTAACAAGATGTTGCCTGACATTAAAGCGTTGGAAGTAAACACCCGGCTGTTATCATTTGTAGTTTGAAGAAATTGATTATTTCATTGATAACATTTTATTCTTTGTCCGCGAAAATGTGAAACATACTGTTGTATATACCCCGATCAAACATCGGGTATATAATTGAGAGAGTGAGAGTGTTCTAAGGTGTGTGTGTGTGTGGTGTGTGTGTTTGTCTGTGTGTGTGTGTGGTGAGAGAGAGAGAGAGAGAGAGAGAGGGAGAGAGAGATCAGAGACTTACTTTAGAGATGATGTTGGTGCCTTCATGTCCCTGGTTATTTGTTGCTTTCTTCTTCTTCTCTTCTTCTTCTTCTTCTTCTCCTTCCTTCTCTTCTCGTCCTCTTCCTCTTTCTTCTTCTTCTTCTTTCTTCTTCTTCTCTTCTTCTTCTTCTTCTTCTTCACTCTTCTTCTTCTTCTTCTTCTCTCTTCTTCTTCTTCTTCTTCTTCTTCTCTTCCTTCTTCTTCTTCTTCTCTTCTTCTTCTTCCTTCTTCTCATCTTCTTCTTTTTCTTCTTCTCTTTCTTCTTCTTTTCGTCCTCTTTCTTCTTCTTCTTCTTCTTCTTCTTCTTCTTCTTCTTCTTCTTCTTCTCTCTTTCTTCTTCTTCTTCTTCTCTTCTTCTTTCTTCCCTTCTTTCCCTTCTCGTCCTCTTTCTTCTTCTTTCTTCTTCTTCTTCTCTTCTTCTTCTTCTTCTCTCGTCCTCTTCCTTCTTCTTCTTCTTCTTCTTCTTATTCTCTTCTTATCGTCTCTCTCTTCTCTTCTTCTTCTTCTTCTTCTTCTTCTTCTTCTTCTTCTCGTCCCTTCCTTCTTCTTCTTCTTCTTCTTCTTCTTCTCTTTTTCTTTTTCTTCCTTCTTCTTCTCTATCCTTCTTCTTCTCGTCCTCTCCTTTCTTCTTCTTCTTCTTCTTCTTCTCTTCTTCTTCTCTTCTTCTCTTACTTCTTCTTCTTCTTCTTCTTCTCCTCCTTCTTCTTCTGTCCTCTTCCTTCTTCTTCTTCTTCTTCTTCTTCTTCTTTCTTCTCTCTTCTTGTCCTTTTCTTCTTCTTCTTCTTCTTCTTCTTCTTCTTCTTCTTCTTCTCGTCCTCTTCCTTCTTCTTCTTCTTTCTTCTTCTTCTCTCTCTTTCTTCTTCTTCTTCTTCTTCTCCGTCTCTTTTCTTCTTTCTTCTTCTTCTTCTTTTCTTCTTCTTCTTCTCGCCCTCTTTCTTTCTTCTTCTTCTTCTTCTTCTTCTTCTTCTCTTCTTCTTCTTCTTATCGTCCTTCTTTCTTCTTCTTCTTCTTCTTCTTCTTCTTCTTCTTTCTCTTTCGTCCTTCTTTCTTCTTCTTCTTCTTCTTCTCTCTTCTTCTTCTTCTTTTCGTCTTCTTCTTCTCTTCCTCTTCCTTCTTCTTCTTCTTCTTCTTCTTCTTCTTCTTCTTCTTCTTCTTCTCGTCCTCTTCCTTCTTCTTCTTCTTCTTCTTCTTCTTCTCTCTTTTCTTCTCTTCTTCTTCTTCTCCGTCTTCTTATCGTCCTCTTCTTCTTCTTCTCTTCTTCTTCTTCTTCTTCTTCTTCTCCTCCTTCTTCTTCTCGTCCTCTTCCTCTTCTTCTTCTTTTCTTCTCTCTTCTTCTTCTTCTTCTTCTTCTCCTCCTTCTCTTCTCGTCCTTCTCCTTCTTCTTCTTCTTCTTCTTCTTCTTCTTCTTCTCTCTTTCTTCCTTCTTTTATTCTTCTTCTTCTTCTCTTCTTCTTCTTCTTCTTCTTTTTCTTCTCTTCTCTTCTTCCTTCTTCTTTCGTCCTCTTCACTTTTCTTCTTCTTCTTCTTCTTCTTCTTCTTCTCTTCTTCCCTCCTTCTCTTCTCGTCCTTTCCTTCTTCTTCTTCTTCTTCTTCTTCTTTTCTTCTCTTCTTCTCGTCTTCTTATCGTCCTCTCTTCTTCTCTTCTTCTTCTTCTTCTTCTTCTTCTTCTCTTCTCGTCCTCTTCTCTTCTTCTTCTTCTTCTTTTCCTTCTTCCTCTCTTATCGTCTCTTTCTTCTTTTCTCTTCTTTCTTCTTCTTTTTCTTCTTCTTCTTCTCGTCCCTTCCTTCTTCTTCTTCTTCTTCTTATTTCTTCTTCTTTTCTTTTTCTTCTTCTTCTCTTCTTCTTCTTCTTCTCTCGTCCTCTTTTCTTCTTCTTCTTCTTCTTTCTTCTTCTTCTTCTTCTTTATTCTTCTTCTCTTCTTCTTCTTCTTCTTCTTCTCCCCTTCTTCTTCTCGTCTCTTCCTTCTTCTCTTCTTTCTTCTCTCTTCTTCTTCTTCTTCTTCTTGTCTTCTTCTTCTTTCTTCTTCTTCTTCTTCTTCTTCTCTTCTTCTTCTTCTTTCTTCTTCTTTTGTCTTCTTTTCTTCTTCTTCTTCTTCTTCTCCGTCTTCTTATCGTCCTCTTTCTTCTTCTTCTTCTTCTTCTTCTTTCTTATCGCTACTTCTTCTTTCTTCTTCTTCTGCTCTTCTTCTTCTCTCTTCTTCTTATCGTCCTCTTCTCTTCTTCTTCTTCTTCTTCTTCTTCTTCTTCTTCTTATCGTCCTCTTCTTCTTCTTCTTCTTCTTTCTCTCTTCTTCTTCTTCTTCTTCTTCTCGTCCTCTCTCTTCTCTTCTTCTTCTTCTTCTCTTCTTCTTCTTTCTTCTTCTTTCTTCGTCCTTCTTCCTTCTTCTTCTTCTTCTTCTCTTCTTCTTCTTTTCTCTTCTTCTTTCTTCTCCTTCTTCTTATCGTCCTCTTCTTCTTCTTCTCTTCTTCTTCTTCGTCTTCTTCTTCTCTTCTTCTCTTCTCTCCTTTTCTTCTCGTTCTTCTTCCTTCTTTCTTCATTCTTCTTCTTCTTCTTCTTCTCTCTTCTCTTCTTCTTCTTCTATTCTTCTTCTTCCTCTTTCCTCTTCTTCTCTTCTTCTCTTTCTTCTTCTTCTTCTGTCCCTTCTTCTTCTTCTTCTTTCTTCTTCTCTTCTTCTTCTTTTCTTTTCTTCTTCTTCTCTTCTCCGTCTTCTTATCTCCTCTTCTTCTTCTTCTCTTCTTCCTTTCTTCTTCTTCTCTTCTTCTCTTCTTCTTCTTCTTCTTTCTTCTCTTCTCCTCCTTCTCCTTCTCGTCCTCTTCCTTCTTCGTTCTTCTTCTCTTTCTTCTTCTTCTTCTTCTTCTTCTTCTCCGTCTTCTTATCGTCCTCTTCTTCTTCTTTCTCTTCTTCTTCTTCTTCTTCTTCTTCTTCTTCTTCTCCTCTTCTTCTTCTTCTTCTTCTTTTCTTATTTCTTTTCTTATCGTCCTCTTCTCTTCTTCTTTTCTTTTCTTCTTCTTCTCTTCTTCTCGTCTCTTCTTCTTCTTCTTCTTCTTCTTGATTCTTCTTCTTTTCTTTTTCTTCTTTCTTGCTTCTTCTTCCCCCTTCTTCTTCTCGTCCTCTCCTTCTTCTTCTTCTTCTTCTTCTCTTCTTCTTCTTCTTTCTCTTCTCTTGCTTCTTCTTCTTCTTCTTCTCCTCCTTCTCCTTCTCGTCCTTCTTCCTTCTTCTTTTCTTCTTCTTCTTCTTCTTCTTCTTCTTCTTCGTCTCTCTTCTTTCTTCTTCTTCTTCTTCTTCTTCTTCTTCTTCTTCTTCTTCTTCTTCCTTCTTCTTCTTCTTCTTCTTCTCGTCCTCTTCCTTCTTCTTCTTTCTTCTTCTTCTTCTTCTTTCTTCTTCTTCTTCTTTCTTCTTCTTCTTCTTCTTCTCCGTCTTCTTATTCGTCCTCTTCTTCTTTTCTTCTTCTTCTTTCTTCTTCTTCCTCTTACGCCCTCTTCTTCTACTTCTTCTTCTTCTTCTTCTTCTTCTTCTTCTTCTTCTTCTTCTTCTTCTTCTTTCTTATCGTCCTCTTTTCTTCTTCTTCTTCTTCTTCTTCTTTTCTTCTTCTTATCGTCCTCTTTCTTCTGTCTTCTTCTTCTTCTTCTTCTTCGTCTTCTTCTTCTCTTGCTTCTTCTTCTTCTTCTTCTTCTTCTTCTTCTTCTTCTTCTTCTTCTTGATCGTCCTTCTTTCTTCTTCTTCTTCTTCTTTCTTTCTTCTCTTTCTTCTTCTTTTCTTCTTCTTCTTCTTCTTCTTCTTGCTTCTTACTTCTTCTTCTTCTCTTCTTCTTCTTCTTCTTCTTCTTCTTCTTCTTCTTCTCTTCCTTCTTCCTTCTTCTTCTTCTTCTTCTTCTTCTTCTTCTCTTCTCTCCTCTTCTCTCTCTTCTTCGTCTCTCTTCGCTTCTCTTCTTCTTCTTCTTCTTCTTTTTCTTCTTCTCGCCTTCTCCTTCTTCTCTTCTTCTTCTTCTTCTTCTTCTTCTTCTTCTTTTTCTTCTTCTCTTCTTCTTCTTCTCCGTCTTTTATCGTCCTCTTTCTTCTTCTTCTCTTCTTCTCTTCTTCTTATCGCCCTCTTTCTTCTTCTTCTTCTTCTTCTTCTCTTCTTCTTCTCTTCTTTCTTCTTCTTCTTCTTCTTCTTCTTTCTTCTTCGTCCTCTTCTTCTTCTTCTTCTTCTTTTCTTCTTCTTCTTCTTCTTCTTCTTCTTCTTATCGTCCTCTTTCTTCTTCTTCTTCTCTTCTTTCTTCTTCTTCTTCTTCTTCTTCTCTTGCTCTTCTTCTTCTTCTTCTTCTTATCGCCTCTTTCTTCTTTCTTCTTCTCTTCTTCTTCTCCTTCTGGCTCTTCTTCTTCTTCTTCTTCTTCTTTTCTTCTTCTCTTCTTCTTCTTCTTTCTTCTCTGCTTCTTCTTCTTCTTCTCTTCTTCTTCTTCTTCTCTTATCGTCCTTCTTTCTTCTTCTTCTTCTTCTCTTCTATTCTCTTCTCTTGCTTTCTTCTTCTTCTTCTCTTCTATCGTCCTCTTTCTTCTTCTTCTTCTTCTTTCTTCTTTTTCTTCTTTCTTTCCTGCTTCTTCTTTCTTTTTCTTCTTTCCCTTCCTCTTTCCCCTCTCCTTTTCTTTTTCTTCTTCTCTCTGCTTTCTCTTCTTTCTTCTTTCTCCTCTTCTTCTCTTCTCTTCTTCTTCTTCTTTCTTCTTTCTAAGGGCTTTTCTCTTTTTTTGGCTGATTTTGGTCATTGTTATTAAATTGAAACATAGGTTTTTTAATCAAAGTTATGATTTGGCTCAAGATTTTTCCGCGCGGTGTGAGGGATCGACCCCAGACTACGTCTGCTCTCATCTGGTGGTTAGGCTGAATCTAATCTCTAGACTAAATCACGTGTTTCTCATGGCGCATGAAATTCGCGCCTCAACGGGTCAAGGATTATTAACGGTTAGTGGTAAATTTCCACTGGCTCCCCTGATCTCAAAGTTAACGACCCTTATTCTCAGCTACAGGGTCTTCTAACAATTTATGACTCCTGATAAATTGTAACAATACGAGTGTAAACTAGTGGCCACCTAATTCATCATCACCATCAACATCATCATCATCATGTCTCTGTCGGTCATCGCTCCTGGAAGGTCCTCTACACGGCATACAGTATTCGTACATACCTGATGTATGCAAATTTTAATTGGTTAGCCAACAATTGTGTGTCCATGCGTAGTAGTCCAGAAGAGAACATCGTTTATGAGTTACTCTGTTTTTCCAGCAGTGTTGTTTGTCTTACTTTGATGATGTGTGAGATGGGAGGTAAGTGGCCGTACAGTTCATGTTGCAATATTTAATTACATAGAAATAACCAGTTTGTTAAATATGTTTTTTCATAGCTGTGTATACATTAAGTATCGTCATAAATTGGGTTCAATGAAGGCCTCTACATAATTGGGTTATAGCAATAAGGTATTTTACTTAGGGCATCTTCATATATCATTAGGGATTCTTTTATATTTGGTATATCATTGAACAGTAACTTAATGTAGTCGGGTAAATTACACTGGTTTACAAAAAAAAAATTTTTTTCTCTATGAGGGCAAATAGAATGTGAAATAGTGTTGTTTTTTTTTTTTACTAATTTGGGTGTGCTTGAATTCAAAATTTATAAAACCAGTTTTGTTTTATCACCTCTGTTTCTGGTCTTTTAAATAGTCTCATTTTAAGTATATACAGAGTTATATACGTGCTTATTTCAAACATTGCAGCATCTTATTACAGTAAAACAGGATAGATAAAGAACATTGACGGAATACATATACTTGGATACACAATGTTACACAATTCATAGTACCACAGACAGTTAGAAGTAAAAAGACATAAAGTCCACACATAAGTCACACAAAATTAGAAGAGAGGGTTGGCGAGAGATTGTCATGGATATTCCGTGCTACTGCGCGACATGATGATGATGATGATATCTACGGCCGGAAGCCCAAAAAGAATCGATATCTTCTTTCTCGTTCCTCGTCACCACGTGACTTCCGCTTCCGGTCAGATTTCAATTCCTCTTCCGGGGTCATTCTTCGGCCAAATTACTGGCAACCCTTGTGTGTCACTCCTCCGTTTTTATTTTCAACCTTTACTTTCTCTTATTTCTTCTTCCTCTCTTTCTATAGCAGTCCACTCACAGTTTTATTTCCACTATCAAACTCTGGTGGACCTTCATAATCACGTTACAATACTGAGACCAAATGGTCTGAAGATCGCATAGGCGTGAAACTGTCAGTAATCAGGTGTTGGCTCCAGGTCTACACTACCTTAACTAATATATATATATATATATCACTATATATAGGCATAAAGTTTTTGCTTTGAAATCGATAAGACAAAAATAAACACTCTTTTTGTTTTATGTTTACATGCATTGTAATTGCCTTCCAATCATTGATATTAGATATAACATACTTAACAATGCTTCAAGCAAATTACCAATTACTTATATAATAATATATATATATAATTATATATCAGAGAGAAGAGAGAGAGAGAGAAGAGAGAGAGAGAAGAGAGAGAGAGAGAGAGAGAGAGAGAGAGAGAGTTTTATTGGTTGGCTGGTGGTTGGTTGGTTTTAACAGCATGTCAACTATTGCCGAATACGTTTTGTTTTATTTCTTCTTTATTGTAATACAATTTATTTTTTATTGAATCTCAATTTTTTAAACAATATTTTAAATTCATTTTTTCTGTCTAACGCATAGATGGGACCCTAACAGGTACTACCACTCCGAGTAAAACTAAACCTGAGTTTAATAGCAACGAAAGAGTGCTCCACACTCCTTAGAGCTCCAGAATTACAATCTCACAACTATATGTAGTTTAACATTATAATCAGGACACAGAATAGAATGTACCGATCACATTGATTAGATAAATACCAATATTGAAGAATAACATGCTAACCTCAACACAACACTGGTGATTTATAAAAAAAAAATATCAATCAAATATTTCGTGGTAAATAATGGATGATGAAGAACTGTCTACTTGACTGTTTTTTTGTATCATCCTCCCAAAATCTGATATTGGAAGTCTCGGTGGCATTTATTGGATTGTGTGTCATCGACAAATAAAATAGATTCAATATTGACCAATCACAGCGTGTTTTACTTTCATTGATCGTTCACAAATTTGGTCTCGCTTATATCTTTCCGGTGGCAATAATCACAGTCTCTTGATTCTACTTTTGTTCTTCAATGTGAATGGAGGGAACGATATGCAAATTAATCTTTGTCTTTTAGCACAGACAATAAACAATTATGTAGATTTAAGATGTCACTCAGTGACCCAATAACAATAATAATGCTGGATGGAACACTATAGTAAAAAATAAAATTGTATCATAGTGTAGAGTCCGGCTAGTAATCACAAGGTTCCTGGTTCGATACCGGCCCTCGCCAACTCAGCGTATGAGTAGCACAGGGATCTGTGCGGTAAAGTGAGGAGCTGATAGTAGGTGTGGTGGTCTACCCCAGATGCTAAAATAATCTCCTTGTCTAGTGCTAGTGAAAAGGGGATAGACTCACTCTCTGTATGGCTCATACCGACATTAGGCCTCCCCGACGACGACTTTCTTTTATATATACTAGCAAATATATGCACCCTCCGGGTGTAAGTATTTGAGTTTTAATATAATAAATATCATATTAAATTAGAAAAGCTAATGAAAGTGAATAAGAATGCAGATAAAAAGATTTGGAACAGAGGGGGTATGATTGAAAAATAGAACAACTTTGAAACTAACTCTTCCATCAATTTCCCTCACACCCGTCTTTTATTGCTAAATCTTCGTAATTTAACTATTTAGTTAAAATAGGAAGTAAAGAATAATATTACAGTTATTTCTTCTTGTTAATGGATTTCTTTTAAGAATGGATTTCTTTTTTAAATAAAAATAAAATCATGGAGAATGTGATGTTTAAATAACAAAGGGTATTGTTACTTGTACAGTAATATAGTTTCGGTTACAAACCCACAATCTCTATAATAATAATAATAATAATAATAATATATATATATATATATATATATATATATATATATATATGTATATTATATGTTGTGTGTGTGTGTGTCTATATATGTGTATATATATATACATTGCCAGCTCACCTTACGATCATAACCGTGGAACTCTCTCTACATACATAGACACATAATATATGGGGGCGCATATATATATATAATATATATATTATAATTATATATATATTATATATATATATATATATTTCTCTTATGTCATTTGCCACCCGACCCTAATTAATCCCAGATTTTTTGCCCTCTATTAATCTAAAAATAAATTTAAAAAATCAACTTTTTATTTTTTATTTTTCTCTACTATTGTATTGTCCTGATGAAGATTTAATATAAACCGAAATGTTTAAACGTCGACTTAACCATCAAGAATAAATTCCTCTTTTTTGGGATTATTTTGTTTCTATTTTCTACATATTCGCAAAGGGTATTAGGTCTTTGTGAAATGCAAATAGCCTCGTCCTGCATTTGAACTCGGGTCACCGTGTCCATTTCCTTTGACAATAACCATTACACGACGAACACATCCAACAAAAAATGCAAATATGCATGTACAATACACGTGACCTCTTATGTTCTAGGCATAAAATATCCCGATACGGGTTTATACGCCAACAACATCTATCAATCAATCAATCAAAAAGGGATAGGGTTAGACCAGATTCGGAGAGATATTTGTTTTATTTGAGGCTATTTAATTATAGAAGTTCTCAGAAATCTGCTTTTACTTTTACTAATTTGCTGTGTATATGTGTGCCCCTCCCCCATGGGATCCAAGGGGCCGAGGAACAGCTAATAATAAGGGGAGATCCAGGAGCATGCCTTAAGCATTGCCTTACGAATTTTGGGTTTTTTCCTTCTGGTTTTTTAACTTTTTCTCATTTGCTGTGTGTTTGAATTCCTCTCACCACCTCCAGGATTCAAAGGGTCGAGCAACAGCCACTGTTAAGAGAGATCCAGGCTATTGCTCGAAGCAGTATTTCTCCAAGCGTCAGAATGCCCGGATGGACTATAGTAAGCATGCATGACTGGAAAGGAATGTAGAATTGATTACAACCCCTCCCCCCATCCACCACCAACCGGTTGACTGAATATATCACGTGACATGTCGCCACATTTCCATCTTTGTTTCTTTCATTGAAATGCTGATGTAATTTAAAAACTAGAAAGGACCCCCAAGCACCCCCTCCGAAAAACACGAAAGAGAAAACCATAAAAAAAAACAAAGCAGACCAAGCAACATAAAAGAGATTTTTTAAGCGCCATTATTCTCTTCCCAATTCATATATCACTGATGTTCGAATTGTAGCACTGAAATCGAATGCAACATTGTAGGCCTTTAGCGATGCTTGATTTCTGATTAGATTTTGGGAATTGTCGAAATGGCAACCCCATAAAAGACGGGATTTGTCCAGCTACCAGGCTGGTCGGTTGATTGGTTGGATTTCAACCCATTTCTACCCTTGGATTATTTTGTGTCAAAGACATTTTTTTCAACTATGAACCCACAAAAGATGTCATTGTCCAACTACCAGGCTAGTTGAATGGCTGGTTGAATTTTACTTTATGTCAACACTTGGATTATTTGATTACAAACACATTTTTTTATCAATTCTGGTTAATATTCAACGTTTCAAATATTCAAAAAATATAGACGTTTTTGCTTAACAGTAAACTCACCAAAAGACGTAATTGTTTGGCTAACTCGTTGGTTTGTTTAATGGTATTTTACTGTATGTCAACTCTTGTTGGGTTATTTTATGCCAGAGACAATTTTTGTTTTATCAATTCTTGTTAATATTCAATTTTCTAAACTCATTTTCTAAACAAATTTTGTTACACCATGTTGAACCTTGTATGAGTTTTTGCCAAAGATTGTTTTTGCTTAACAGTAAACTCACCAAAAGACGTAATTGTCCGGTTAACTGGTTGGTTGTTTGATGGTATTTTACTGTATGTCAACCCTTGTTGGGTTATTTTATGCCAGAGACAATTTTTATTTTATCAATTCTTGTTAATATTCAATTTTTTAAACTCATTTTCTAAAAACATTTTGTTACACCATGTTGAACCTTGTATTAGTTTTTGCCAAAGATATTTTTTTCTTAACAGTAAACTCACCAAAAGACGTAATTGTCCGGCTAACTGGTTGGTTCGTTTGATGGTATTTTCCTGTATGTCAACCCTTGTTGGATTATTTTATGCCAGAGACAATTTTTGTCTTATCAATTCTTGCTGGGTATTCAGTTTTTTAAACTCATTTTCTAAACACATTTTTATGCCATATCGACCATTGTATTATTTTGTGCCCAAAAAAATTATTTGTTTAACTATAAACCCACAAAGATGTCCTTGTCCAGATTCCAGATAGTTTGGTTGGATTTTCTTGCATTTCAACACTTATCATTGATTATTTTATGCCCAATGAATTTTTGCGGTATTTGTTCTTGTTGAGTATTCGAATTTTTATAGCAATTTTAAGCACATTTTTAAAACTCCTTTTGTTTATCTATTTAACCCATAGATGTAGAATTGATTGCTACCCCCTCCAACCAACAACCGGTTGACTGAATATATATCGTGACATGTCACCACAATTCCATCTTTGTTTCTTCAATGAAATGCTGATGTAATTTAAAAACTAGAAGGGACTTTTCAAGCAAAAAAACAAACCCCCCCCCAAAAAAAAACAAAACAAAAAAAAACAAAAAAAACAAAAAAGCAAAAACAAAAGAAACACACACACGAAAGAAAATCATAAGCAGATGTAACGACAAATAATAACACTGGTAGACTTGGAAAGCTTTATTCTACCTAGAATAATTGGTACACTTATCAAGAGTTTATATAGTCTAGTATTCACTAGAGAATTCTCCACAGGGGAGGTAATCATAAAGTAGGGGAGGTAACTCTCAATTACTTATTACAGCAGACCAAGCAACATAAAAGATATTTTTAACCGCCATTATTCTATCCGAAATTCTAATATTGAGTATTCAATTTTTTAAAGTAATTTTAAGCACATTCTTAAAACTCCTTTTGTTTATCTATTTAACCCATAGGTGTGGAATTGATTGCTACCCCTCTCCAACCAACAATCGGTTGAAAGCGAATGAAAGCGTGATGCTCACCAGTCCAATTCATAGACAGCAACTGAAAAAGAAACGAACAACAATGGCATTATAAAGAAACAAAACAAAATGGCATTATATGAAAAAAAATGGCATTATATGTAAAAAAAGTAAAGTCGTCGGGGCGGCCTAATGTCAGTATCAGCCAGTCAGCGAGGGAGTATATCCCCTTTTCAATAGCGCTAGAACAAGGAGATTGTTTTTGGCATCTGAGGTGGAGTGCCACACCTACCTCAGCTCCTTTACTTTATTTGCCTTTTATTTAACCTACAAAAGTGTCAGATCATTGTTTCTTTAAATCATTTGCATTTTATTTAACCTACAAATGGGTCAGATCATTTTGCCTGACCCTGTATTTAACTTATAGCTTGGTGATAAAGGAGTTAATACATTATTAGTCCGAAAGTGTACATAATAGCGTGACTGGAGTTCTAAATCATTTCCCTATGATGTCGAAGTCCAGCACGTTTGCTACTACGCTACGGTGACTCTCCCGTGTGACCTGAACGAGATTTTATATCGATTATACCTACTCAATATTATCGATCACGAAACGACCATTTTATTGGTTTTTTCGATTAATTCAGACGAGTTCAATACCAGCTTCTCTAATGATTGACAAAACGAAATTTTGGGTGGGGAATTTTTATCAGGTTTTATTAATATATTTTAATATATATATATATGTGTGTGTTGTGTGTGTGTATATATATATATATATATAATATATATATACTACACAAAACGTGACCCATTGGATCATCCATTCAGCTCTCGTTGGATAATTGGGATTAGCAAAAAGAGAGTTAGCAAAGCGAATAAAATTAAAAATAAATAAATAAATACGGCCGGACGAAACCTTAAAATCATTTTGTTAGCTCTCTAAGAAATGGATTGTTTGACCTCATTTAAGCTACGGGTGGCTGGTTGTGAAATTTTACATAGAAATACATTTCAAATTCTCCCAACTCTCTCTCTCTCTCTCTCTCTTTCTCGCTCTCTACTCTCCAGAGAAACTAACATTATATAACGAGAATACATAGAGAGGAAGAAAGAGATAAACACGGAATAAAGTATAAGAGATACATAGGGGGGAAGAAGGAGATAGACACAGAGTAATGTAAAAAAATGGGTCTTTTTCTTTAACAATTGCAAATTAGAACCATTAAAAACATAATTCCTTTCAAACATAATTCAATCCTAAAAGTAAGGAATAATTTAGTATCATTTTTCGTGTCATTCAACTAAACAGTAAAAAAGCCTTTAGGAAGCAAAGTTGATTAACTCAGCTTTAGCATAATATATATATATATATATATATATATATATATATATATTCTGTGTGTGTGTGTGGGTGTGTGTGTCTGGGTGGAATATTTCGGTATATGTATCAGTTTGTAGGAGGTACATAATTTAGTTTGGGCATAGTGTGAAGCATTAAAGAATAAAATTTCTTTCCCCAGTCTGATGAAGAGCGGATAGCAAGCTTGAAAATTTACTACATAAACGAAACTCTTCTCCCAAACAACCGAGTTTCTTTTATTTCTTTAATGCTTCACACTAATGCCCAAACCTGATATATGTACCCCCACAAACGGATATCATATACCTATATAAACACAAATATGTATACATACGAGAAGCATACGAGAACCCTTCGACAGCAATATATATATATATATATATATATATATATATTTCAGCTTTTACTGGAACGGTGTGTCAAATGCAGTATTATTGGGAGAGTGCTCAATATAAAATAGACAAACGAACAGTCACAACCATTTTGGTTTCATGCGTCAACAATCATCATGTCACCAAATAAATAGATATGTTAAACCTTTATATATTTATTTTATTATATTATATATATAACAGGTCTATTTTTATATTGAGCACTCTACACATAAAACTGCATTTTGGCACACCGTTCCAGTAAAAGCTGAAACAGTGACAATGCCACAATATAGTATAGCGTTCGGCTAGAAACCTCGCCAACTCAGCGTTATGAGTAGCACAGAGATCTGTGTGGTAAAGTAAGGAGCTAGTGGTAGGTGTGGCGCTCCACCTCAGACGCTAAGATAATCTCCTTGGTCTAGCGCTAGTGAAAAGGGATAGACTCCCTCGCTGCATGGCTGAACCGACATTAGCCGCCCCGACGACTTTACTTTTAATTATATATATATATATAATATATATATATATAATATATAATGTGTGTGTGTGTGTGTGTGTGTGTGGCTGTCCTAGTTTCGATGTCTTCTAATCAGGTATAGAAAATTGAAGAGAAAATGATAGAACATTTAGGAAAAGTAGAAGTTCATATAATTGTTCCTGCTTCCCCCCCTCCGCAGCCATTGGCCACTGTCGCCCCCCTCCCCTGCTACCACAACACCCACGCCATCATCGAATTAAACCTCTTAGTTGAAACAGATGACACGACTTATATCGGTCCGACATTTCAAAGACTTGGCTCAATTTTCTTTCTTCATTTCGAAATTTCTTTCGTTTTATTTATCTATTTAGAGAGATTTATTTTATTTCCTGACCTTTTAGAAGTCATATAAACGGGAGGGGGGTCGTTTTGATTGTTCTATAAAACGTGTCTATTTGAAACGAGTTTAAGAGTTGAAATGATGGAATCAAGGGCTCTTCTCGTAGTTTTTGCCATCTATACATATATAAAGGGCAGTTGTCTGTATGTGTATGTCCGGACGAAACTTCGAAAATAAAACAATTAATGACAAAGTAAATTATAATTACACATTAAATATCACCAGGGCTTGGTTTCTATACATATATGAAGGCAGTTGTGCGTATTGTGTATGTCCGGAGGAAACTTCGAAAATAAAACAATTAAATGACAAAGTAAATATATATACACATTATATATATCCTC
>CM042170.1:73134071-73139143 GCA_023376005.1 Doryteuthis pealeii | reverse complement strand
TGTATGTGTATGTCCGGACGAACTTCGAAAATAAAACAATTAATGACAAAGTAAATATATACACATTAAATATCACCAGGGCTTGTTTTCTATACATATATGAAGGGCAGTTGTGCGTATGTGTATGTCGGAGGAAACTTCGAAAATAAAACAATTAATGACAAAGTAATATATATACACATTATATATCACCAGTTCTTGTTTTTTTTTTAGCAAAAATAATGAATGTTTGGTTTATATTAGTGAAGATACTTAAAAAAAAAAATTTAAATGATAATAGTATATATTTTTTTTGCATTTAATATTTTAAATAGTAGACATTAATTTTTATTTCCAGATTGGCTGGATCAATGCAAGGTCTTTTGTTTTTACATAGGGATTTTAATGGGGCATTACTACAAGGATCTAACTCGTGATTCAATGATAATGGATCTGTGGGACTAACCTTTTTTGCATCCCCTCTACCCAGGCGATGCTGGGTAGCCGCTTCTAGTATCATATATAAAGGGCAGTTGTGTCTATGTGTATGCCCAGAGGAAACTTCGAAAATAAAACAGTTAACGACAAAGTAAATATATATACACATTAAATATCAGCAGGATTTGGTTTTTGAGCAAAAATAATAAAAACATTTGATTTATATTCGTGAAGATAATTCTAAAAAAAAAATAAAATTTAAATGATAATAGCATAGATTTTTTTTGCATTTAATATTTTAAATAGTAGACATTAATTTTTATTTCCAGAGTGGCTGGATCAACTCAATGTCTTTTGTTTTTACATAGGGATTTTAATGGTGCATACTACGAGGATCTAACTTGCGATTCAGTAATAATGGATTTGTGAGACGATTTTTTTTACCTCCCCCACAACCCAGGCAATGCCGGGTAGCCGCTTCTAGTATATGATAATGGGAAGATAACAGTTGTTTAATATCTATATTTCCCAACCCCACCACACGAATAGAATGTGACACAATTTTAATTTCTCAAGAAAAAATATTAAAACATAAGAAGGTTTTTTATGATTTGCTTGAAGCGTTGTGTATATATTGGTTTGGAGATTGATTTTGAAGGCTATCACAATGCAGGTGTAAAAATAATAAGGTAACAATGGTGTTGTTTGTTAACCTGTAATTAAAATATTAAAACATGTTACAGCTCATTACTCAATAGATTTTGTTTAATTACTAACAGGACCTGTGGATATACCACAGTATGATAATTCAATTATTACAACGTTTGATATGTTTACTTAAGAGCTATTGCTAAATAGTTCAATATGTAAAAAGTATAATAATATTGACTTGCAGGACCTGTGGATATACCACAGTATGATAATTTAATTATAACAATGTTTGATATGTTTACTTGAGAGCTATTACAAAATAGTTCAATATGTAAAAAGTATAATAATCTTGACTAGCAGGACCTGTGGATATACCACAGTATGATGATTTAATTATTGCAACATTTGACATGTTTATTTAAGAGCTATTGCTAAATAGTTCAATATGTAAAAAGTATAATAATCTTGACTAGCAGGACCTGTGGATATACCACAGTATGATAATTCAATTATTACAACGTTTGATATGTTTACTTAAGAGCTATTGCGAAATAGTTCAATATGTAAAAAATATAATAATATTCATTTAAATCTATCTTATTTTCTTTTCTTTCTTTTCTTCTTTTCATTATGTTCGATTGAACACATTAGCGCTATCGCTTCCGCATGATCACCTCCTCTCTCTATCTTTCCCGTACTCTCTTTCTTACTATATTTTTACTGTGTAGCATGTCCTTTCTCCCTTTTAATCAGCAACACGAGTTTTATTATGTTTTTATATAATACAGTTGTATCTTACCATCAAAAAACTTTTTTTAAATTGTGTTTTGGGGGATGTTGGAACAGATTGATGACATTTTTGTTTATTTTAATGGGGAAAATTGATTTGATACACGAGGAAATCAATTTACTTGAGGAACGAATCAAACTCGTATGTCAAGGTGACACTGTATATATATGGGATTAAAATATGGAAATAAATCCGACAGCATGTAGAAAAGAAACAAAAAACAAAGTATTCACAAAAAGATAGATAAGTCGACGTTAGAACGTTTCGGTTTTATCAAAACCTTCATCAAAACAGAAGGAGGACGAATTCACCCTCGGATTTATCATAAATTTCTTAAGAGACATTTATCATAGATGGAGAATTCTTTCATCCTAATATCCCGATGAAAGTATAATAAAAACCGAAACGTTTTAATGGCGACTTCATCATTTAGAATAAATCTTTTTTTATGGGAATATTTGTTTCTTTTTTACACACACACACACACACACACACCACACATACAAATATATACATATATATATGTATACATATATATGCATATATTATATATAATCATATCAATCACATTTTGACTAATTTATTAGCCAACAGTTAAACTTCATAATTTCTTGTAAACATACTAAAAACGTTATTGTGCCCATCCTTACACACATCAGACACGTCAACGCCCCATACACACACACTTATATATATATTATATATATATATATATATATATATATATATAATCATATTGATTACCTAGCCAACAGTTTAAATTTCATATTTTCTTGAAATCATACTAAAACGTTATTGTTTTCATCTTTACACACCACAGACACACCCATATCCACACACACAAACACGCACACACACACACACTCACACACACACACACACACACGCACGCACACACACACACACGCACACACACACACACACACACACACCACACACACCACACATATATATATATATATATATATATATATATAATATTGATTATATTTTGATTAATTTATTAGCCAACAGTTTAAACTTCATAATTTCTTGTAAACATACTAAAAACTTACTGTATCCATCTTATAAGCAGACAATATATTTCAATATATATATATTATATAAATTATATATATATTATATATATATATATATATATATATATATTACATATTGATTACCTAGCCAACAGTTTAAATTTCATGATTTCTTGTAATCATACTAAAAACGTTATTGTGTTTCATCTTTACGCACAACAGACACACCATATCCACACACACAAACACACGCACAACACACACGCACACGCGCGCACACACACACGCACGCACACACACAACACACCACACACACACCACACACACGCGCGCACACACACACACATATATATATATATATATATATAATATTTGATTATATTTTGAATTAATTTATTAGCAACAGTTTAAACTTGATAATTTCTTGTAAACATACTAAAAACCTTACTGTATCCATTCTTATAAGCAGACAATATATTTC
Organism: Doryteuthis pealeii; assembly: GCA_023376005.1. Lineage (NCBI taxonomy): Eukaryota > Metazoa > Mollusca > Cephalopoda > Myopsida > Loliginidae > Doryteuthis > Doryteuthis pealeii. Next base: position 73,135,785 of record CM042170.1, on the reverse strand, counting down.
AATATATATATATATATATATATATATATATATATATATATATATATATATATATATATCATATTGATTACTAGCCAACAGTTTAAATTTCATATTTTCTTGTAATCATACTAAAACGTTATTGTGTTCATCTTTACACACCCAGACACACCCATATCCACACACACACACACACGCACACCACACACACACACCACACACATATATATATATATATATATATATATAATATACCAAGCGTGTTGGTAGATCCTTGCGGAGAGAAAAAAACCCGGCAAATAGTTTGATTGTAAAAATATACTACCAAACATCAACCAGGAAGAAAAAAATTTTTGAAAAAAAGAAAAGACCAAGATATTCGTACCAACAAAAAAATAATCTATTGGTACAGTATTTGGCCAAAAGAAAAAACAATTTATATGTATATATATGTATATAAGATATATATATATATATATATATTCATATAACCGCTAGGAAAAGCTAATTTGTAAAAAGTGCTCGATACCTAAGTAGAGCCAAGTAATAAAGATAATCTACTGAGTCAGTTAGTTTCACATAAAGCTCTTCAGGGCTAAAATCTGACTAAAATTGATTTTAGCCCTGAAGAGCTTTATGTGAAACTAATAGTAGGTTCGTCTGACTCAGTAGATTATCTTATATATATATATATATATATATATATATATATATATATTGATTACATTTTGATTAATTTATTAGCCAAGAGTTTAAACTTGATAATTTCTTGTAAACATACTAAAAACCTTACTGTACCCATTCTTATAAGCAGACAATAATTTCAATATATAATAATATTATATATATATATATATATTATATATATATATATATATATATATTTCAACATAACCTTTAGACATAAAAAAAGCCTCACCCCCCTCCTGGGAGAGTCCAATAGATTAATATTGGATTTGCTCTCAACATTCAACATATTTATTCGGATAGATGTTTTACCATATCTTATTATAATGGAGATTGTGTGTTTTTCTGTCTGTAACCGAAACTATATTCCTACTCAAGTCACAATTCCTTAGTTATTGACATCACATTCTCCATGATTTTATTTTTATCTAAACATCAATTATTAATAAAATTGTCTTATATCATTAATACTGTTAACTATGTCAACATACTGACAACATGCAATTATATTTATATATACAACAAAGTAGCGGTTAACAGTGTGAATGGGAAGGCTAATTTGCATATTAATATTAAAAAATCGAATTTAATGAATATGTGCTTAGTATTATTGATTTCTAATTGTTTGGTTTTATTTTAATGAATATAAGCAAAAATCTCTTCAATGAATCTGAAATGAAATCCATTAACAAGATAAAATAACTGTCATTTTATTCTGTACTTCCTCTTTTAACTAAATACTTAAATTAGAAAAAATAACAATGAAAGACGAGAGTGATGGAAGAGTAAGTTTCAGTTGTTCTATTTTTTATTATACTCCTCTGTTTCTCTTTCAAATCTTTTTATTATACTCCCTCTGTTTCAAATCTTTTTTATCTGTATTCTTATTTAGTTTCATTAGCCTTTCTAATTTAATACAATATTTTATTACATTAAAACTTAAATACTTGCACCCGGAGGGTGCTTATATTTGCTAGTATTGATAAAATTCTTAGCTTACTAAAAAATTCATAACCCGATTTGCAGTATATTCCATTTAATATTTCCT
>CM042170.1:73121571-73129071 GCA_023376005.1 Doryteuthis pealeii | reverse complement strand
CTAACCCCTAACAACAACCGCATTTTGACGGTGTAAATGAAAAAATGTCCTTATGAATCGAGATCGCAAAAGGGGTGCCTAAAGGTCATATTGTCCGTTTTATTTGTAATATTGAAATTGTGAATGATGGAAGATATTTTGATAATTTTGGTAGGATTTATATGTAATGAAATTGCAAATCATCATTTAAGGGCCGGTTTAGCTCAGTCGGTAGAGTGTTCGACTAGGAATCACAAGGTTCTTGGTTCGATACCGGCCCTCGTCAACACAGCGTATGAGTAGCACAGGGATCTGTGCTGTAAAGCGAGGAGCTGATGGTAGGTATGGCGCTCTACCTCAGATGCTAAAATAACCTGCTTGGTCTAGCGCTAGTGAAAAGGGGATAGACTCCATCGCTGTCTGGCTGATACCGACAATAGGCCGTCCCGACGACTTTAGTTTATATGTAATGAAATTGCAAATCATCGTTTCTGGCTTAAATAGCTCCTCTTGATTTTTGTTTCGTTTCGTGGAAATTCTACCGTGTCCTGCTAGTACTTATAAAAGTCCTGGACCAGAGGAGACTTGCTGTCACTAAGACACAAAGTTTATGACCACCAGCTAACACTGTCGTGAAAGACTCGCATCGATAGTAATAATTATAACGAAGCATCTATGATTTTTATTTATTCTTTTAATATTTTGGGATGAAAAAATCTCTTCGTCAGATGATTTCAGTAAGCATGGAAATCTGTAAAAGGAAATGTTAACTGTTAATAGAATTTGCCCATTCTGTAGTATGCTTGTTTCATAATGTCTTATTCCTCTGAAATCTCTGGACAAATCTTAGCAACAAGGTAACAGCTCCAGAACTTAGCTTTTGGAGATCTTCTGACGAAGAGCTATTTATCCCAAAATATTAAGAAAATAGCTCAAAGGTAGACAAACAACATCATAGTTACCTCATTTTTCTTTACACTTGCATTGTGATTGCCTTTAAAGCCAACCACCAAATCAATATAAACACAATGCTTCAAGCAATTTATAAAACTCTTTTGAATAATGATTATTTAATAATCATTGTGAATATAATGTAAATAACTAAGGATGTTGTGATATCAGTGGTAACCTAATTTTGGTGACACAATGTCTCCAAGGGTATTAGTGCTAAGTGAAATGCAAACAGCCTTGTCCAGGATTTGAACTTGTTTGTTTAATAATGTCTTAGTATCATTTCAGATTTTTCCCGCATGTGTGTGTCTGTGTGTGTGCGCGCGCGCGTGTGTGTGAGTGTTTGTGTGTGCGTGTGTGCATATGTGTTGGTCTTTCCTATGTATGTTTGTGTGCTATTATGTCGTTTTTTTTAGAGGGAGTGTAGTGGCTGCGAGGACTTGACCCATCCTTGAGGTGCGGTAGGTTCCAGCCGTTTGTTGTTTTATTTGTGTGTGTGTATGTGTTCCTGTGACTATTTTCTTGAACTGCAAGTTTCCATTTCAAATTGAATCTACTTGATATATACTATACCGCCTCATTCCACCTGGCTGGAAGTTACATTCATTTTCCTAATCTACCCCAAATGAGAGCCTTTGTTTAAATATAATATTAAACCTATATAGAAGTCTTTGATTTAAGGGAAATAACAGGTAACTTTAAATGAAAAGGCCATTTTTAGCCATTTTTTGATAAATCCTTATAGGAATGGGGATCTGGACTTTGTTTAAATGTAATATTAAACATATTTAGAAGTCTTTGATTTAAGGGAAATAACAGGTAACTTTAAATGAAAAGGCCATTTTTAGCCATTTTTTGATAAATCCTTATAGGAATGAGGCTCTGGACTTTGTTTAAATGTAATATTAAACATATTTAGAAGTCTTTGATTTAAGGGAAATAACAGGTAACTTTAAATGAAAAGGCCATTTTTAGCCATTTTTTGATAAATCCTTATAGGAATGAGGCTGTGGACTTGGAAAATTCTCAACAGGATGTTAAGAGTTAAACAAGTTCTATAAATTCTTTTGTTTTTTGATTGTGTTTTTTTCCTTGAATATGTTTCCATTTCAAATTAAATAATTATAAACGAATAAAGACAAGAACATTCAAAGCTGCGGTGAATTTAAAGGGTTAAGAGCAATGTTTCTGGCCGTATACACTTGTCATAAGACATTTTGTTCATAAAGGGATGGTCATAAGAAGGCCGGAAAGCACGATAGCCGAGATGAAAGGGATGTTAGTTCACGCTTTTCGGGTCCACTAATTTCAAGATTTGACATGTGCTCAAAGATTAAGGTTTTCTCAAGGACTAATGTCTTTCGATTTGATATGCGTCTAATCTTAAAGGAAAAGGACACTCCCTTACAATCTCCATGAGCTAATGGCTTGCTATGAATATATATATATATATATATATATATATATTATAAAACTCCATATATTCCTAGACTCAGTACTTATTGGTAGAGATATATTCATATGTATGTATACTTATATATATATATATATATATATATATATATATATATATATATATATAAGTATACGTACATATGAATATATCTCTACCAATAAGTACTGAGTCTAGGAAGATATGGAGTTTTGTAATCGGTGATATATATATACAAAGACTAATAAACAGAGAGAGAGAGAGAGAGAGAGAGAGAGAGAGAGAGAGAGAGAGAGAGAGAGAGAAATACTCATAGGTATATATATATATTATATATATATATATATATATATATATATATATATATATATATATATATAGGGGCATCCACAGACACGTGTTTCGACTTATCAAGTCTCTTCAGTGTGGCTAGACATTTTGTAAGCTACCTACAGCCGGAATTGAACTTCGATCGGTTGGGTGTCAGTCCGGCACCTTAACAATTAGGCTGTCTTCACCTTTTTAACTGTTTTTAATACACACATCGCTTTGTGTGTAAAGGCCGTCACAGAGTGCTCCATTCCTTATAGGAAGAGCGTTGCGTTTAAGCTTGAGTTGGCGGCCGTCAGTGAGATCCCCTCCCCCCAGAGTGCTCAACCCTAGGGGATGGGGAGCATATAAATCCAACGGTAAATGTATAGATAGAAAGGTATGAAAACACACAATGTTGTTGAAATGAATATATTTTTATATCATTTTTATTGCTAATATTGACAATATTTCGATTATCATTATGCTCTGATGATGGTTTTTTATACACCGAAATATTGTCAATATTAGCAATGAAAATGATATAAAAATATATTCATTTCAACAACATTGTGTGTTTTCATATCCTTTTATCCACACACACACACACACACACACACACATATATATATATATATTTATATATATTGATAATATAGTTTGGTATGTATATGAGTAAACAGTTTCTCGTCTCTGTGATTTTCAAATGCTTGGTTAAAATTTTTGCAGTTTGCTATTAATTCTAAAATCTACACTTCACTTCCTTACAAAGATGATAAGCTAAGCATACGTAAAATATAATAAAATATTGACGAAAAACTGTCAGTAACCAAGCACTGTTAACTTCATATATTTGCTACCTTTATCAATGATATGAAGTTAACGGTGCATGGTTACTGACAGTTTTTCGTCAGTATTTTACTATATTTTACGTACGCTTAACCTATTATCTTTGTAAGGAAGTGAAGTGTAGATTTTAGAATTAATAGCAAACTGAAAAAATACAGTGCAGGAGTTATAGATTGAATAGCTTTAAATCCATAGACCATTTCCCCACGGGTGTTGTTCTTACTTGGGTTGAATAAAGACATCTAAAAACAATTTGAAGTCTTGTGTTCGTTACTAAAAATAGCAACGGACACAAAGATGAGAAATCTCAATGAATCCTAAGAAGGAAAATCAAAAGAACAGAGGTAAGACAGCCCAGGTACCCAGGTAGCAGATAGACGACCCAAAACTAACCAGTTTAGAATAAGATACAACAATGGGACAACCAGTGAGAATTGAACCCAGTAACAATAGTCAGTTAATATTACGTAACGGCTAGGCATAATTTTTCATATTTGTAGTGTTGTGTAGATTTTAGAAGTACTGGAGTCATAGCTAGATTAGCGTTGAATCCAGGGTCATCTGGAGCAGAGCCTCGATGGCTTAGAGGGTCACGGGAGCAGGTGCCCTTTGGAAAAGTAGAGTTAGATGAGAAATCCTACCCTATAATTTTTGTAAGGAAGTGTAGTGTAGATTTTAGAATTACTGTAAACTGGAAAAATACAATACTGGAGTCATAGCTTATAAGCGTTGAACCCAGGGTCATCTGGAACAGAGCTCTCGAACACTTAGAGGGTCAAGGGACCAGGTGCCCTTTGGAAAAGTAGACTTTTATTAATAGGAGTTAGATGAGAAATCCCAAGAAACCCCAAGTAGGAAGATCAGTAAAACAGAGAAACCAGACCAGGTGCCCAGGTAGATTACCTGCAATCAACCAGAAGATACAACAATGGGAAGATCAGTAAAAATTGAACTCAGTAGCAATGGTCAGCTAATGTAACATAATGGGTGGGCACAGCCTATCATTTTTGTAAGGAAGTGTAGTGTAGATTTTAGAATTACTGTAAACTGGAAAAATACAATACCGGGGTCATAGCTTATAAGCGTTGAACCCAGGGTCATCTGGAACAGAGCTCTCGAACGCTTAGAGGGTCAAGGGACCAGGTGACCTTTGGGAAAGAATTTGATTAGTAGAAGCTAGATGAGAAATTCCAAGTAGAAAGATCAGAAAAACAGAGAGATACGGGACCAGGTACCCAGGTAGCAGATATATTACCCGCAATCAACCAAAAGATACAACAATGGGAAGATCAGTAAAATTGAACTCAGTAGCAATGGTTAGCTAATGTTACATAATCGATAGGCATAGCCTATCATTTTTGTAAGGAAGTGTAGTGAAGATTTTAGAATAAACAGTAAACTGGAAAAATACAGTACTGACCCGCAATCAACCAGCTTAGAAGATACTTATTATACGATCGTAAAAAGAGAAAAAAGGGGCTATATAGCATCAAGACATTTCTTTTTTTCTTCTTTTTTTTTTTTTCCCTTGGTGTTCCTGCTTAAATCACCCATTTGTGAAAAATATCCCTGTCGTAGTCGAAAAGGTAAAGAGTGTATAAATTACTAACAAACGAAGACCTTTTCTCGTTAACCGTACTTAGAAAGAAGAAAAACAACTTTTGAACAATTCAAAAATGTCCTCCTTAATGAAGCCAATCACGTGACTAAACAGCCGATAACAAAAGAGAACCGTGTGTCGGACAGAAAACTGTGGGGTCTCCTTTTTATTTATACATTTATTTATTTTTATTTTTACCTTTATTTTTATTTTATTTTTTTTATTTCTAAGTACAATTTATCCATTTAAAAAAAAAAGAAATATATTTTTATTATTATTTTTATTTTTATTTTTTATTTTTAAGGTAAGAGCCAAGATGGCGTTCGTAGCGTTTACCACATTCAATGGCGGCTAAAAAGGTCAAAGGTGAAACACACAATGTGCAACAAGTCTCATGCGTTTTTTTAGATTCTCGTGAACGAGACTTCGATCGGACTGAATGGGCTGATATTAAGTGTAAGGCTAGAAAAACGGAATTGCTTCACCCGCACACGTAAATACGTACACGTAAATACGCACACGTATACGCGTGGACACACAGATACGGGCATGCTTAACTAAGTCCATATAACTGTTTACAAATTTTCTGAGATTTCTTTCTCTCTCTCTCTCCCGATCTACTAATATCTATTAAGGTTTTCGTATCTCTTCATCTCTGTATGTCAGTATGTCAGACATCTATCTATCTATCTATCTATCTATCTATCTATCTAAGGTTTATATCAATCAATCAATCTATCGATCTATCTAAGTATCTATCATCAATCTATCTATCTATCTATCTAAGGTTTATATCAATCAATCAATCTATCGATCTATCTAAGTATCTATCAATCTATCTATCTATCTATCTATCTATCTATCTAAGTTTATATCAATCAATCAATCTATCGATCTATCTAAGTATCTATCTATCTATCTATCTAAGATTTATATCAATCAATCAATCTATCGATCTATCTAAGTATCTATCTATCTATCTATCTAAGGTTTATATCAATCAATCAATCTATCGATCTATCTAAGTATCTATCTATCTATCTATCTATCTAAGGTTTATATCAATCTATCTATCTATCTATCTATCTATATATCTAAGATTTATATCAATCAATCATCTTCGATCTATCTAAGTATCTATCTATCTATCTATCTATATCTAAGGTTTATATCAATCAATCAATCTATCGATCTATCTAAGTATCTATCTATCTATCTATCATCAATATCTATCTATCTATCTATCTAGGTTTATATCAATCAATCAATCTATCGATCTATCTATCTATCTATCTATCTATCTAAGGTTTATATCAATCAATCAATCGATCTATCTAAGTATCTATCTATCTATCTATCTATCTATCTAAGGTTATATCATCAATCTATCTATCTATCTATCTATCTATCTATCTAAGGTTTATATCATCAATCATCTATCGATCTATCTATCTATCTATCTAGGTTTATATCAATCAATCAATCTATCGATCTATCTAAGTATCTATCTCTATCTATCTATCTATCTAAGGTTTATATCAATCAATCAATCTATCGATCTATCTATCTATCTATCTATCTATCTAAGGTTTATATCAATCAATCTATCTATCTATCTATCTATCTATCTATCTAAGGTTTATATCAATCAATCAATCTATCTATCTATCTATCTATCTAAGGTTTATATCAATCTATCTATCTATCTATCTATCTATCTAAGGTTTATATCAATCAATCAATCTATCGATCTATCTAAGTATCTATCTATCTATCTATCTATCTATCTAGGTTTATATCAATCAATCAATCTATCGATCTATCTAAGTATCTATCTATCTATCTATCTATCTATCTATATCAATCAATCAATCTATCGATCTATCTAATCTATCATCTATCTATCTATCTAATATGTCTTCACACACAACACACACAATCACACATACACAATCACACACATAAACGCTCTCACATATATACACGTGGTGTAATAGTTAGAAAGTTAGGTTCACAGAACCTTGTAACACTATTGTGTTATGGGTTGATTGGCAATCTATTAATTAATTACTAATTAATTAAAACTACCCTAATTATTAATTAATTAATTAATTATGGTGGTTTGTTAAAAATAATAATAATAATAATAATTATAATAATAATACTGTTTATATTGGAGGTATATATTTATCTAAACGAAAAATCCTTACGTAAGCATAAATTCTTTAGATTATGGAATTTAATATATATCATCAGAATTTCAAATTGTGCCAAAATAAAATGATAATTTAATAAATAAGATTCCAGTTTTTGACAAATTCGTCAACAATTTTAAAAACTTAGATAAATAAAACAATGGTTGGCCTTGATTCCAAATGGA
>CM042170.1:73106571-73116571 GCA_023376005.1 Doryteuthis pealeii | reverse complement strand
CGGCCCTCGCCAACTCAGCGTATGAGTAGCTCAAGGGATCTGTGCGGTAAAGTGAGGAGCTGGTGGTAGGTGTGGCGTCTCACCTCAAGCGCAATAACAATCTCCTTGGTCTAGCACTAGTGAGAAGGGGGTATACTCCCTCGCTGATTGGCTGATACCGACTTTAGGTCACCCCGACGACTTTTACTTACATTTGTATCTGTCTCCACACATACTAAACTTGCTATTCCGTTGTGTCTTATCTATTTTCCATCTTGGTAAAATTGGTTTTAATGACATTGTCTTGTGCTGCTAATAATAGATTTTCGGTTTTTCTCTTGAGATTCCGCTTCTTTAGGCATGTCCAGGTCTTTCCGGGGGCAGAATTTCCAGTTTGTTGCAAGAAATATCCGTAGAGTATTTGTCTATCTTTTCCTTTTCTTTAAGTTCCACTTTGTGGTCCGTCAGGACGGCAAAATTCAATAGATGAAAAGTTCTATTCTTGTTGTTAATTACCACAGGGTCTGGTATTATTTCTGGGATTTGGTGATCCGTCTCAATCTTAGAATCTCAGAGATTTATATGCGTCTCATTCTCTAAGATGCATTCCAGTTTGGAGATATACCATTTAGTGGTATGGTCAATATTTATTATTATTTAATATTTTGCAGAAATCCTAGTGGATCACCTTTCCAACCCAGTCGTGCCTAGTCTTTTACTCCCTTTCTGCCTGTTTGCTACGCATCATTTTTTTTTGAGAAAACTACATAGCCTGGGCTGGTTTTTATGGAGGGTGAGCTGTCGCCCAAGCAGCAGATCCTACCTCTCCACATAGCCGTTGTGATCCAAAGGAAAGGTAGGAACCAATGAAGTTTGGCAACGGCGGTGTCGCAGGAGTTGTTGGGAAGTACTGATATTCAGCACCGCCCATCTTCGGGACTTCAGCTCCGGATTTGTTTTCGGGGTTTACTCCCTTAGCCTTTCCTTGGAATAAGGTAGAGCCACAAGGCAGCGGTGGTTTTATAGACTTTTCTTTGTCCTGGTCCTGGATGAGTTGCTGGCCGAGGCTAGAGAGCCCTATCTAGTCTGTGGTTTTGGATTGTTAAGTTCACCAATCATAAATGATTAACCTTTTCGTCTCTATCACTACACACCCTGTACTTGCTTTGTGTTGCGTCAGTTTTATTTAGTAAATTTACTATACAGTATATTGGGTAAATCTAAGATATATATATATATATATATATATATATATATATATATATATATATATATACAAATTTATGGTACAGCTGAATTTATATAGAATTTAAAAAAATAACATACTTTAATTGATCAGCAATTTTACAGAGCAAAAGAGAAAAGAAAAAAAAAGAGAAACTTAATGGCCCTTTCGACCGGTGCTTTTTCAAGAGTAAGGACCAGTAGATCATATTGCCCCACCAGTTTGTATGGTTTAATCTCCCTCTTTTACCCATTTCAAATAAAATTGTGACTTTTAAACGATCTACCGGTCGTTACATTTGAAAAAGCACCGGTCGAAAAGGCCCTTGAAGTTTCTCTTATTTTTCTTCTTTTCTCTTTCGCTCTGTAAAATTGCTGTTCAATAAAAGTATGTTATTTTATAAAATACTCTCTCTCTCTCTCTCTCTCTCTCTCTCTCTATATATATATATATATATATATATATCGTCGGGGTGGCCTAAAGTCGGTATTAGCCAATTAGCGAGGGAGTCTAACCCCTTTACGCTAGGGCTAGAAATTTCTTATGTTTTTTTACTAAAGCAATTTATCATTTATACAATGTGAGTTAAGATTTCAATTTTAAAACTGCTGCAAGATTTTATGATCACCCTGTATATGTGATTCTCTCAGAGAAAATTTATGCGTGTATTCGTTTCCACATTACGTCATAGATTAAAAAAAACAACATAATATATATATATATATATGTATATATATATAAATATAATATATATATATGTATATGTATATATATAAATGTATATATATATATATAGTATGTATATATAAAATCAGACACGTATATATGTGCGGTGTATATACGCATTCCTATCACACGTGTATACCTAGAATATATATATATATATATATATATATATATATATATAATATGATTCTTTGAATGTAAATCGTGTATGTATTCGTTCAAACAATAAATAATAAATTAAAAACATATATCAGCTTTTTATATATATATATATATATATATATATATATATGATTATACATATATTTATAGACTTGTAAATATATATATGTATACATATATATATACATACACCCTTACACGCACACAAATACACATACACACAAACACACACATATATATATGTATATATATACACACACACATATACATAAATATATATATATATATATATATATACACATATATACATAAATATATATAATATATATATATATATACTCATGTATATGTGTTTGCCTGCATATACATCCTTTTCAAATAGACTATTACGCTTTAAAGAAATAATGTTTGGAATAAAAACGAATAAAATGTTGAGTTTAAAACAATGAAACATTGCAAATGAGATTATGAAAACAAAGCGATGATCTCTATAAACAATTCTAAATCAATGAAGAGCCTTGGATAATTTTTTTCATACCATTTATAGAATATATATATATATATATATATATATATATATATATATATATCTATATATATATATTGTATTTATACATTTATTGTATTTATTCTAGAGATTACATAAAACAATAAATTCCAACCCCTCTAAACGAGTAGGATGTGACACAAGGTTAATTTCTTGAATGGAGTTTAACAGGTTTGAATTCAGGGTTTTTCCTTCTCCTAGTATGATTGCCTAATCAAAGTTGAAAAGCACTATCTGTCCTATTATTTACCCATTGCTGGAGGGAGTATAGTTGGATTCATACCTTTCTTTGTGAAATGCAAATAGCCATGACCAGGATTTGAACTCTGGTCGATAAGTCCATTCCCCACGACTTTATCTATGCATATATATATATATATATATATATATATATATATATATATATATATATTATAGGTACAAGAGATAACTTACTCGAGTTTATCCATAAGGATCTTCAGGGTTAAATCCACTGGATTAATCAAGATATTGATTGATTGCAGTCGATTACACGTGTGTGTCTTTCGCGATAAACGGTTCGTTTACGCGAAAGGCACACACGTGTAATCGAATGCAATTAATCAATATCTTCATTAATTCAGTGGATTTAATCCTGAAGATCCTTATGGTGAAACTCGAGTAGGTTATCTCTTCTATCTATATTATAATAAATTTGTTCTACTAACGTATTGAGCACTTTTCATTTGTTATATCGCTGTCTTACCTTTCTGAATTTTGCATCAACTAACCATTGTGACCATATTCACTGGTAAGTCATCTTTTCCATAATATATATATATATATATATATATATATATATATATATATATATATATATATATATATATATATATATATGAACGTTAAACAAGCCACAGTTTAAAAAAAAACAATTTTTAGCTTTATATTTCCCATCGCGTGAAAAACGCTTCATATAAACGCTAAAAAAAATTGATTTTTAACATCTCAACCATTGGACTCATCTGATGATTAGATTACCATGAAACTTCATGTTATGAGTGTGAAACCATAATATTACCATTGATTATATATACTAGCAAATATATGCACCCTCCGGGTGCAAGTATTTAAGTTTTAATGTAATAAAATATTGTATTAAATTAGAAAGGCTAATGAAACTAAATAAGAATACAAATAAAAAGATTTAAAACAGAGGGAGTATAATAAAAGATTTGATTTGGAACAACTGAAACTTACTCTTCCATCACTCTCGTCTTTCATTGTTATTTTTTCTAATTTAAGTATTTAGTTATAGAGGAAGTAAAGAATAAAATGACAGTTATTTTATCTTGTTAATGGATTTCATTTAAGATTCATTGAAGAGATTTTTGCTTATATTCATTAAAATAAAACCAAACAGTTAGAAATCAATGATACTAAGCACATATTTATTAAATTCGATTTTTAATATTAATATGCAAATTAGCCTTCCCGTTCACACTGTAAACCGCTATTTGTTGTATATATAAATATAATTGCATATTGTCAGTATGTAGACATAGTTAACAGTATTAATAATGTAAGACAGTTTTATAATAATTGAGGTTTAGATAAAAATAAAATCATGGAGAAATGTGATGTCAATAACTATGTGAATTGTGACTTGAGTAGGAATATAGTTTCGGTTACAGACAGAAAAACACACAATCTCCATTATAATAATTAATATATATATATATATATATATATTATGTGTGTGTGTGTGTGTGGTTAGTGTGTCTCTACTGTGTATATGAATGTAAACATTGTCAACTTCTTTCTTTTTTTTTTTTTTTTTCAATTTACATACTATATCACTATAGGAAAATACGTTACATTTCAAACACCGAGTGACCTTTAAAAAAAATAATAATCAAAAAAAAAAAACAAAAAAACAAAAAACAGAACGTTGCTAACTGAAAAAGAACATCTTTTTCTCTAATTTTTTCTCATTTTCCTTTTCATTTTGAAAAGGTGTCCATCAAAGTTTAAACGCTTTTTTCATCTTCATCATCATCATAATCATCATCATCATCATCATCATCATCATATCGTGCCAACCGCACGGATTACCATGACGCTCTTTCGCCATTCGACCCTATCGGACATTTCTCCCGGCAGGTCCTCCTCACGGCATCCAGTAAGAGCTAGTTAATATAGAATTTGCTGGTCAGCCCAGTTTGGTGGGTCCACAGGAGAAGGTCTCTTCTGAATTCACGATGTTAAACATAAGAAGAAATATATTTATATATATATATGTAATTTTAACACACACACACACACACACAATATATATATATATATATATATAATTTTAACATCGCATTATTTGGTAACCTAGCGACATTGACTTCATGTCCACACTACTCTAACCCCCTAATATATATATATATATATATATATATATAAAGTGTTGTTATGGGTCCAATGGGAGATAATCAAATATTAAATAAGAAGGTTCGCGTAAAATTGTTTGAATTTTGTCTTTTCAAAAGACTTTCTTTTATTTTAACGACACGTGTTTCCGTTTTTAGGCTTGTCTGAAATAAATTTAACTTTTTGTAATAAAAAAATTTCTACATGTTATATACGCCTTAAATAGGGTATATAAACGGTGTGAGGAGAGAGAGAGAGAGAGAGAGAGAGAGAGAGAGAGAGAGAGAGAGAGAGAGAGAGAGAGAGAGAGAGAGAGAGATGTTCTTTCGTGGGTCTGTTTTATAAGTTGAGATGCTGGCATCTTGGAACAGACGAATATATCAGTCTAGTCTCTTTGACTAACGGCCCAAATCTAATTTTCGTAACTCAGTCAGTTCCTTGTAACGCCTTTCCTTTAGCCAATCAGAAATCATTGCCCATGTCAGTGAAGGAGAACTGCCTGTCAATCACTTCTAGAACGGTTAATGGTAACTTTCCATTTACCATACCGTTATTCAAATCTTACTACACTTACAGACATAATTCGTAAGCTACCCACGAATTATATAACACAATATCTCAGTCGGTATAGCGTTCGGCTAGTAACTGTTGTATCGCCGACTACTGGACTTCAATAAAACCACAGACACGTGTATATAAAAATATGACCCGTCTTTATTTTCTTCGGTGTGTGGGTGTGACGAGCGACGAGTGTTCAAAATGTCCGGGTGAGTTGGTGAAGAGCACAGTGTTCCCAATGAACTTCCGATGGTGGCTGATGACGGCGGGAGGCGACGAGGTTACCTTCTCCGCTGTTCGCTGGGGACTGACTGACACCCTTCATCCGCTAGCCTTTATATACAATAAATATACCCACGCATTTTTATCTTTTGATCTAATAACGGACATTTTTTATATATTTCTTTCTCTTTCTCTCCGTCTTTTCACCGGAAGACTCGGCTTCCGTTTTCCTTTTTTCTTTTATCTATTTCTTCATCTTCTCCCTGCTTCTTGACCGGAAGAACTCTCTTCCGTTCTCCCTTTTTTTAAATGTATATTTTTTATCTTTCTCTTTGTCTTTTTGCAGGAAGCTTCCTCTTCCGTTGCACGATATGCAACAAAACCACAAGGTTCTTACTTCGATACCGGCCCTCGCCAACTCAGCGTATGAGTAGCACAGGGATCTGTGCGGTAAAGTAAGAAGTTGATGGTAGGTGTGGCGCTCCACCCCAGATTCAAAAACAATCTCCTTGGTCTAGCGCTAGTTAAAAGGGGATAGACTCCCTCGTTTATTTGGCTGATACCGACATTAGGCCGCCCCGACGACTTTACTTTTTACTTTTTACTTTAGATACTGTCAATTTATTTCCATATTTTTTTCTCCCATATGGTTGTAATCAAACATTAACCATTGAATCAAATTTCGGCATCAAATAACCCACAAGGAGTTTATATGCCGTTAAACAAATGAAATAATCTGACCTGTTGTTTAAGACAATATTGATTATGATGATGATCCTGATGCGGTAAAGTAAGGAGCTGATGGTAGGTGTGGTGCTCCACCTCAGATGCAAAAACAATCTCTTTGGTCTAGCGCTAGTGAAAAGGGGATAGACTCCCTCGCTGATTGGCTCATACCGAATTCAGGCCACCGCGACAACTCTTTTTATAATTGCTAGCAGCTCAAGGCCAGTTTAGCTCAGTCAGTAGAACATCCGCTTAGGAATCACAAGGTTCAGGATTTGATACTGGCCCTCGCCAACTCAGCACATGAGTAGCACGGCTTGGATCTGTGCGGTGAAGTGAAGAGCTGATAGTTGGCGCTGTGCTCCCTCAGATACAAAAACAATCTACCCGGCCAAGTGCTAGAGAAAAGGGGATAGACTCTCCTGCTGTCCCGCTGATATTAACAATAGATTAATATTTGGTTGGTTTCATATTGATAATATCTCAAGGTTACTGAAACAATATGAAACAATTGAAATGAATTATACTTACTGTAGACGAATTCCAATTACTGTCGAATTGGCAGACAAGGCAACAAGGAAGCCGTAACCCAATACGGATTTTACCTTGTTGCAAGCCTACAGTAAAATGACAGGTTATATATAAAACACCATAACACCACATAAACCAAGCAGCCAATCAAAACTCAAGGAATGGAAATCAGCCAAACGCATGAAGTATACCTGAGTTCCAGCGGTTATTTCCTATGACTCCAACATAAAAGGGGGAACCACTCTGATTGACTGATAAATTATTTATTTATTTTCCCATTAAACTAACCCTAACCCTAAACCCTAACCCCGTCTTCTTTTTTTCCTAGTAGATCAATAAATAAATAAATAATTTATCAGACAATCAGAGTGGTTCCCCTTTTTATGTTAGAGTTATAGGAAATAACAGTTCCAGCTGTTTTGGGCACAGGTTAAGTTGTGCTTAGCCAGTTGCTGTTGTTCAAACCAACAGTATACTGTCTGACTGACTGACTGGTTCAATTGTGCTTAGCCAGTTGCTTTGTTCAAACCAACAGTATACTGACTGACTGACTGTTCAATTGTGCTTAGCCTTGCTGTTGTTCAAACCAACAGTATACTGACTGAACTGGTTCAGTTGTGCTTAGCCAGTTGCTGTTGTTCAAACCAACAGTAGACTGACTGACTGACTGGTTCAGTTGTGCTTAGCCAGTTGCTGTTGTTCAAAACCAACAGTAGACTGACTGACTGACTGGTTCAGTTGTGCTTAGCCAGTTGCTGTTGTTCAAACCAACAGTATACTGACTGACTGACTGACTGTTGTTCAAACCAACAGTATACTGGACTGACTGACTTCAATAATGATAATGGTTAAAAAACCTAGTTTTTGTGTGCGTTTGGGGAAGGGGAGTGAGGAATAACTCCCCCACCCCGTCCCATCCGTACCAAGTTAGTAAAAAATAAATAACTGAATCAAGATGAAAATCCTTGATTCTTACGGCTCTAAAAGATTAACTATGTCTGTATTTCAAAAGGTCACTCTACGCCGAAAAAATATCTCTTGATATCAGTCATCATTGAAGGTAAACACAAACCACTAAGTGTAAAGAGACGGCATTTAACCTATTTTATACGCTTTCGACGTTTACACACGTTTTACACTCATACACAGGTACACACATACATGTACACACGTACACACACACACAGGTACACATACAGACACGCACACAGGCACACACACGCACATACACGCGTGAAGTAAGAAAATCACAAGAAAAATAGTAGAAGAAATAGTTATCTATTTATACATACACAGACACACGTGAACACTCACTCATGCACACACACTCACATACACACTCACATACACACACACATACACACAAAGAGGCCCCAAATTACACACACACACACACACACATACATACATACATACATTGAAAAGCACGAATACACACACACACACACAGAAAGAGTCCGCCACTTGGACACACACATACACTGAGAAACACACACCTATCTTATAAACTTTCGAGGATTCTGCACACACACACAGACACACACACACACACATACACACACACAAACACACATACACACACGCACGCACGCACGCACATAGATGTAAAGAATCACGCACAGGCGCAGACACAATTTCCGTCTCTGTATGTTTTTTTGGTCCGAAAATCTTGCACCGAGTCAGAGATATTTGTCCAACTAAACTCCGATGTAGGTATCGAAATGGATTATGGGTAAAAAAAAGAAAAAAGAAAAAAGACGCGTGAGATGTGGGGGGGGGGTAGGTAGGTCGGGGAGGGGGGTTAGGGTTTGGTGTGTGGAGTAAAAGGTCGCATAAACGGCGGAGTATTGGTGAATATAAAGTAGAAAGATGGTGAAATGGAACTGGAGGCGAATAGAACGATTAAGAAATGTTAAAGAAGAAGAAGAAAATATGGAAAGAAGAAGAAGAAGAAGAAGAAGAAGAAAGAGAAGAAGAAGGAAATATGAAAAGAAGAAGAAGAAGAAGAAGAAGGAAATATGGAAAGAAGAAGAAGAATGAAAGAAGAAGAAGAATGAATGAAGAAGAAGAATGAAAGAAGAAGATTGAAAGAAGAAGAAGAAGAAGAAGAAGAAGAAGATGAGGGGTAATGAGAAGAGAAGAAGAAGAAGCAGAAGAAGAAGAAGATGAGGGGTAATGGAGAAGAAGAAGAAGAAGAAGAAGAAGAAGAAGAAGAAGAAGAAGAAGAAGAAGGAAATATGAAAAGAAGAAGAAGAGAAGAAAATATGGAAAGAAAAGAAGAATGAAAGAAGAAGAAGAAGAATGAATGAAGAAGAAGAATGAAAGAGAGAAGATTGAAAGAAGAAGAAGAAGAAGAAGAAAAGAAGATGAAAGATGAGGGTAATGGAAAAGAAGAAGAAGAAGAAGCAGAAAGAGAAGAAGATGAGGGGTAAATGGACGAAGAAGAAGAAGAAGAAGAAGAAGAAGAAAGAAGAAGAAGAAGAAGAAGAAGAAGAAGAAGAAGGTATGAAAAGAAGAAGAAGAAGAAAAAATATGGAAAGAAGAAGAAGAATGAAAGAAGAGAAGAGAATGAAATGAAGAAGAAGATGAAAGAAGAAAGATTGAAGAGAAAGAAGAAGAAGAAGAAGAAGAAGAAAGATGAAGATGAGGGGGTAAATGGAGAAGAAGAAGAAGAAGAAGCAGAAGAAGAAGAAGAATGAGGGGTAATGGAGAGGAGAAGAAGAAGCAGAGAAGAAGAAGGAGAGGGGAAGAAGAAGAGAAGAGAAGAAGAAAGAAGAAGAAGAAAGAAGAAGAAGAAGAAGAAGAAGAAGAAGAAGAAGAAGGAATATGAAAAGAAGAAGAAGAAGAAGAAAATATGGAAAGAAGAAGAAGAATGAAAGAGAAGAAGAAGAATGAAATGAAGAAGATAGAATGAAAGAAGAAGAATTGAAAGAGAAGAAGAAAAAAGA
>CM042170.1:73094071-73104071 GCA_023376005.1 Doryteuthis pealeii | reverse complement strand
TATATATATATATATATATGTATATTATATATATCACTCATCAGGTTCGCTCTCTCTCTATCCCTCTCTCTCCCTCTCTCTCTCTCTCTATATATATATATATATATATAATATATATATATATATATATATATATATGTATATACATATATTCACATACTCTCTCTGTCCTCTCACATACACACACACACTCTCTCTCCCTCTCTCTTTCTGGCTCGGCCTGTCTCCATCTTACAAACGCACATGCTGTACCTATCTCTAAAGACTTTTGGGTTTTGGCCAGAGGAACTTTATTCAAAGACCTCAAGAATAGCAGCAACCAAATTGTAACGACTTCTTTGGATAAAAAATGAACGAAATGCTCTCATAAATCTACACTCCCCCAACCACACACAGACACACACACTGATAATATATATATATATATATATATATATATATATTATATATATATATAGCCTGCTCTCAGTCAGTAGAGCGTCCACTTTTGATGCCAGCTCTCGCCAATTCAGCGAATGAGTAGCACAGGGAACTGTGCGGTAAAGCGAGGAGCTGATGGTAGATGTGGCACTCCAAAACAATCTCCTTAGTCTAGCGCTAGTGAAAAGTTGATAGACTCCCTCGTTGATTGGCTGTTACCGACTTTAGGCCACCCCGAAGACTTTTTTTTATTACTTACCAATGAGTATTTAATCTATGATCAAAATAAGTGATAAATCTTATTTATCAACGATGTCCAAAACTACGCCACTGATTATGTCACATTACCCTCTGGAATTGCGTAAAATTTATCAATGAGTATTTAACTTATAGTCAAAATCATTATTATCAATACACAGAAGAATATTTATCAATGATGTCTCTATGAGTGAGTTAGATTTGCCTCAAGACAACCCATGTTATCTCCTTAATCTAACGCTAGTGAAAAGGGGATAGACTCCCTCGCTGTCTGGCTGATAGCGACATTAGGCCACCCCGATGACTTTACTTTATACATAGAGAGGTAAAGAGTATAATTGATTGAGCATGAAGTTAATAGACTATTTCACGCTCAAACGATTTTCAAACCAAGCATAAATATATATTATATATATATATATATATATAATATATATATTATATATACGTTTCAAAACAATGAATGGCTTAAAATTTCCGACTGCAGTTTATCCGCCGTAGCGCGAATCTTCAGGGAAATTATTTGTCCTAACCAATCGGACTGTATTTATAAACTGGGTTTTAAACCCATTTTCCATACAATGGGTATGCTACGTACCCTCCTTTACCCCTACGTAATGCCGTAACTTACTAGTCAGTTATAAATACAGGCCGATGGTAGGACAAATAATTCCTTGAAGATTCGCGCTACGGCGAGAAACGACAGTCGGAGATTTAAAGCTATTCGGTTTTAAAACGTATATTTATATTAAGCACTTTTAAATCGTTTATTTTTTAGACAATCCAGAAGTAAATATATTTGTTTGCTTCGTAGATTTACAAGTAACTCTGATATATATATATATATATTATTATATATATATATATATATATGCTTTGGTTAATCTCTACTGACAATTCTTGTCGGACAAGTTTTTATTCGATCCTTTCTAATTGTCATCTTTTTAATATCTAGGTGGAATTGGCGTTGCAATCCACCAAATGTTCTTTCACCAGCATGTTTAAAAGAAAAAATGCTGCCAAAATGTACTTATATATATGTATGTATGTATGTATATATATCACGACACCATGATAGACTCTTAATTCTTTAACTACTACTATATCTGATATTATATATATATAATATATATATATATATATATATATATACATAGAGTCAATCCACACTTATCAAGTCTCTTCAGTGTAGCTAGACATTTTGTAAGCTACCTACAGCCGGAATTGAAATCCAATAGGTTGGGTTTCAGTCCGGCAACCTAACCATTAGGCTGTTTCACTTACAGAATGGGAAGGGGGTTTTAACTGTTTTAATACACACATCCCTTGTGTGTAAAGGCCGTCACAGAGTGCCTCCATTCATTTATAGAGAGCGTTGCGTTTTACGCTTTAGTTGGCGGCTCCTAAGGTAGACGAGACGGAAAGAGAGGTCGAGGGACCAGTCGCAGGCAGGAGACAGGACGGAAAGAGACAGACAGACAGACAGACAAACAGACTGAAAGAGACAGACGGACAGACAGACATACTCTGAAAGAGGGAGAGAGACAGACAGACTGAGACTGAAAGAGAGAGTGAGACAGAGAACTGAAGAGAAAGGGGGATAAGAAGAGAGAGATAGCGAGAGAGACTGAAGAGACAGAGCAGAGACACAGACAGACAGCTAGACGAGACGTAAAGAGAGTGAGAGAGAGAGTGAGAGAGAGAGTAAGAGAGAGAAGAAAGAGAAAGAAGAGAGAGAGGACAGGCAGACAGACTGAAGATAGATAAATAGAGAGAGAGAGAGAGAGAGTGAGAGAGAAAGAGGAGAGTATGACAGACAGGAGACTGGAAGAGACAGACAGGCAGACAGAGAATAAGAGAGAGAGAGAGAGAGAGAGAGAGAAGCAGACAGACAAATAGAAGAGACTGAAGCGAGGAGAGACGGATAGACCGATAGCAAGACAGAGATGAAAGAGAGAGAGAGAGAGAGAGAGAGTAGAGAGTAACAACAGACGAGAATAGACAGACAGACATCAGAGATGAAAGAGAGGGACAAAACAGACAGACTGATAGACTGACAGAGACTGAAAAAGAGATAGACAGTCAGACAGCAGACAGACTGAAAGAGAGAGTGAAAGAGAGGAGAGGGGGAGAGAGAGACAAACAGACGACATCAGCAGCATGCAAGAGAGAATGAAGAGGGGTAGACAGACAGATCAGAAAATAACGAGAGGTAGCAGACAGACAGATATTGAAGAGAGGAGAGAGAGAGAGAGAGAGAGAGTGTGTGACAGACAGACAGACAGACAGACAGACAGCAAAGAGAAAGAGAAAGAGAAAGAGGAGAAGAGAAGAGAGAAAATACCAATGTGTCTTTGCTTGTTATGTGATAAAGAAACCAACCTACATTGCTTTTGGTTTTCTTTTTTTTTCTTCTTTTTCTTTTTTTTCTTTTCTTACCGTTGTGTGGGGGGAGGTCTGTGGGGGGGTGGTAGGTACTGTATTTTTGCTGACCATCTGTACAAATCGTTTGCACTAGAAAGTGTCCAAGAATAGTGCGCTAAGGTCTGCGACTACTTTGGCAATCTCTTCAGATTCCACTTGATTTTTGCGCTTTTGAACAAAACTTCTGGCTGAGCAGTAAAGGGGTTGCGGCCTTCACCGGCCGATTTTCCCCAGGGAAAACTGCTCAGTGATCTGCGTTCCCAGTCGGAGGGTATCAGTGAAGGTGATAGACTTCGACTGACAACAAATGTCACCGGGAATTACTTACCTTTCTCCGTTCACTTGGCTTTTCATTAACCGCCCATCCCCCGCCCGACCCTCGTCCCTCAACAACCTCAACATTTTTCCGCTTTTTTCTTTGCGGAGTCTTTGTCGTTTATTCTTGTCGTTTTCTCTCGGTAATGCTGTTGGCTTTCGATGTCCCGTGTCGTTGTCAAACAAACTGATGAACAAATTCTGACGAAACGAATTAATTCCCTCAACAAATAATCAGATATCTACCTCGTGGTCTATTGTTACGGTCGGTTATTTGTTTAATGGCATTTCAACTAAGGGTTATTGAATGCCTAAGTTTAATCAATTTCTAAATGTCTTCATAACTAAATTGTGTTTGGAATGGTTTTGTATTTAATGGCATATCAACTCCTGATGGTTTATTTTGTCGAAATTGATTCATTCTTAAATGTTTTATATAATAACTATACTATTATTTTGTTTGTTATTGTTTAACGGTATTTTAATAACTATGGGTATTTTAATGCTGAAATATGATCCCTTAATTGTATCATAAGTTATTTTAGTTTTTTCTTTGTTTACGCATCTCAACTAATTAAGGGTATTGAATGCTAAGTTTAATCAATTTCTAATGTTTTTTAACTAGATTGCTGTTTGATTTGTTTGTTGTTTATGGCATTAACTCCTGGTGGAGTTATTTTATGTCAAATTTAATTCATTCCTAAATTTTCGATTGTAATCAAAACTATGTTTTGTCTTTGGTGTGTTTGTTAATGGCATGTCTATCCTTTCTGGTTAGTTAATCCGTATTTGATTCATTCTAAATGTTTAATTATAATAACTATACTTGTATTTTGTTTAGTTATTTGTTTAACGGCATTTTAAATAACTATGGTTATTTAATGCTGATATGATCCTTTCTAAATTGTAATCATAAGTATATTTTGGATTTGTTTCTTTGTTTAACGGCATTTCAACACTTTATGGGTTAGGGTTAATGCCGAACTGATCATTCTTTAAATGGTTAATTATAATCATAACTTACATTTAATTTTCTTGGTTTTTTCCGCGCTTTTCAACTAATTATGGGTTTGTATCAAAATGTTGATTCTTTTCTTATGCCCTCTTCTAAACATTATATGATTTGGTTTTTATATATATATATATATATATATTATATATATATATATGTGTGTGTGTGTGTGTGTGTGTGTGTGAAGAAAGGAAGGGAATCCGACGTATGTAGTTATTAAGAAAATGAAAAAAACAGGTTAAAATGGGTTAAGTGGTGAGTTTATTTGCCGAAGCTGTAGTGTTTCGATCTATTAATTAGATCATCTTCGGGCATTTGTTGGTATGCGGTAAGAAAAAACGGCAAAATTTGATTGTATAAAATATACTACAACATCAACCGGAGAAAAAAATTTTTGGAAAAAGAAGACCTAGATAATCGTACCACAAAAAATAATCTATTGGTACAATATTTTGGCCAAAAGACAAACAATTTTTTGCATATATCTATATAAGATGTATATATTCATACAAAACCGTCAGGAGACTAACGGCTAATAAGTAAAGAGTGCTCAAGTACTATATTAGAGCAAATAAGAGTCAGATCTTAGCCCTAAGGAGCATTAAGCGAAACTTTTAGTAGGTTCTTATTCCCGCGCTGACCGTATATTTTTGCGTCTGCTTGGAGTGACACACCGTACCATCGCCTGTCCATTTATAAAACAGACCAAGCTACACATTTGCTGAGATGACGTGGGCGGATATATATATATATATATATATATATATATATATATTATATAATATTAGATATATATAAAGACTGGCTCGCATTGCTACTATGTTCTTAATTCACTGAATAAAAGGAAAATTATGAGTATTTGTGTATTTCAAATTATTTTTAGAAAGCAAGAAAGTATGTTTTATAAATACATTGTTGAATTTACATAGAAAGTGCCGGAAATAATGCGACTGCATCTAAAGATGTTGCTTAAGCAAAACAATTTGGAAACACCGGTCTATTATATGAGAGTAGGTCTACTTAATTGGGACTAAAGTTTCGACACTTTTTACGCTTTTAACGACACGTACAACTTTTTGATATTTTAGTTTTAGACCCA
The DNA here is from genome assembly GCA_023376005.1 of Doryteuthis pealeii. Lineage (NCBI taxonomy): Eukaryota > Metazoa > Mollusca > Cephalopoda > Myopsida > Loliginidae > Doryteuthis > Doryteuthis pealeii. The sequence continues at coordinate 73,098,543 of CM042170.1, read as the reverse complement.
CTTTCTTAGGCACCATAGAATTACCTAATATATATATTATATAGATATATTTATATATATATATATAATATAATAGGATCTCAATATAATACAATATATATATTGCGTGTATGTTGGTGGGGATTGTTTGGAGTTTCCTTGCGTCTCAATTACTATACTGTCTAGATGTGTATCTCATATTATATATATATAATATATATATATGTATATATTATAATATATATACTTTGTGTGGTACAAGTTTTTGGTACAGAAGGTGATTCTAGGCAGGTCCTATTCTCTACCAGTAGGTTTCTCTGTAGAGTTCAGGTTCCATATGAGAGCTCAATGTTTAATATTGTAAACAGAGCAAAGTTATTTGGGATAAAGGCCTTAAATACCATGGTATCGTGGTTATGGATCATTTCCACTCGCGAGTATGTTCACGAGCTTCTTCAGACCACTGATATATTTATCAATAAATTATCTAAATATATCAGTGGTTCTGAAGAGCTCGTGGAATACTCGCGAGTGGAATGATCCATAACCACGATACCATGGTATTTAAGGCCTTTTATTCCCAAATTATAAGATATATATATATATATATATGTGTGTGTGTGTGTGTGTGTGTGTGTGGTGTGTGAAAGTGAATGGAAGTGAATCGACCAGTATGAAATAATATTTTAGAAAAACAAAAACAATGATGTTAAAATTCGCTGACAGAATTTCTGTGTCGACACCCTTTATTAAGTGGTCTTCATCAAGAGCGGAGATATGTGATAGAGAGAACGGTGTGAGTGGACCGTTATGAGACGAAAGGGGTACAGACGAAACGTTCATAGCCGGAATTTTTTTTTTTTTATTATTGGTGAAAAAATGGCAGTATTTCAGTTGGTTGTCGTCTGTACCCTTAAGTCTGTACCACTGTACCACTGAAAAATTAACGGTTAACCAGATCAGATTCACACAACCACTATACACTTAACATCTTCTTCATTTTGTCCTTCACCTAACAGATGTTCCTGAACGCATGGTATATAAGAATACCGAAAACTTAAGTATTGACACTTAAAATTGTTTCCCTGATCGTAACATCTGTGGTTTGTTATATTTTAAATATTTTCTTTTCATATTGTCCGGGGATAATTTCTCATCGGTAATTTCCATAATACTATATATAATATCATTATATATATTATAATATATAATAATATACTCCCCATCCTCTAGGGTGAGCACTTTGGGCGCGTTTTCGCTTAGGNAATACATTCTATTCTAAAAGCCGAAGCGACCATCGAACTTTCAAACTGCACCAAGTGAAGAGTCGGCCCCAACCGAAGAACATAATATGCAGCTCCATCTACATCTTGCCACTAAATGTGGAACGACGCAGTACTGGCCAAACCTGTAAAAACAAACAAAACAAAAAAATATGCCTACTGGGAATGGACCAGAAATCCGCCATCTGAAAAATCCGGCTGTAATGAAGCCGAGTGAAGCACACTACCGGCACGCATGGTTTCATTTTGGCCTCAAGCGAATCCAGGGGATTGAGTAGGTCATGCGCCACAAAATACTCACGTCTCGACATGTTAAGTGTGAATTAAGCGCATTCCAAATATCAACAAGATTATGATTAATATAAGATCAAATAGGAATAGAGTAAATAGATAGCATAGATACATAGATAGATAGATAGATAGAATAGAAAAACAGACTTGAGATAGATAAGATAGATAGATAGATGGATAATAGATAGATAGATAGATAGAAACAGACGAGATAAGATATAGATAGATAGATGATAGATAATAGATAATAGAAACAAGACTGAGATAGATAGATAGATAATAGATAGATAGATAGATAGAAGATAGAAACAACTGAGATAGATAGATAATAATAGATAGATAAATTAGATGGAAACAATTGAGATAGATAGATATAGATAGATGGATGAAACAGATTAGATAGATAGAAGATAAAATGAGACTGAATGTTGATATATATATATTATAATATATATAGAATATAATATAGAGAAGAGAGAGAGAGAGAGAGATAGAGATAATAGATAGAATAGATAGATAAAACAGACTAGATAAATAGAAGATAGATGGAAACAGATTGAGATAGATATCGATCGATAGATAATAGAAACAACGCAGAAGATAATAGATAGATAGATAGATAGATAGATAAAACAGACTGAGATTGGTGCATAATATATATATAATTATATATATATATATAATATTATATATATATATAGAGAAGAGAAGAGAGAGAGAGAGAGTAGAAGAGATAGAAACAGACTGTTTCTATCGTATCTATCTATCATCTATCTATCTATCTACTCAGTCTTTTCATCTATCTATCGATCGATATCTATCTCAATTGTTTCCATATCTATCTATCTATCTCAGTCTTTCTATCTATCTATCTATCATCTATCTCTATCTCTCTCTCTCTCTCTCTCTCTATATTATATATATATATATATAATAATATTTATATATCAACCAATCTCAGTCTTATTGTCTATCTATCATCTATATCAATATTTATATATATATCTATCTATCTATCTATCTATATCTATATATCATATCTATCTATATCTATCTATCTATCTATCATCTCAGTCTGCTTTCATCTATTCTATCTATCTATCTATCTATCATCTATCTATCTCAGTCTGTTCTACCTATCTATCATCATCTATCCATCTATCATCTATCTATCTATCTCAGCTGTTTCTATCTATCTATCTATCTATCTATCTATCTATCTATCTATCTATTCCACTCTATTCCTATGCTTCCATCTTATTATTTAATCATATCTTGTTGATATTTGATGCCGCCTTAATTCAAACTTAAAATGTCGAAGACGTGTGTATTTTGTGGCGCCAACTGACCTACTACATGACCCCCTGGATTTCGCTTGAGGCCAAAAATGAAAAACCCACTGCCGTGCCGGTCAGTGCTGGCTTCACTCGGCCTTCATTAAAGCCGCATTCTGTAGATGGCTGGATTCTGCCACTTTCCACGTCAGTGCCCATATTTTTTTGTTTGTTTTGTTTTTACAGCACTCTTTCGGCCACGTACCTGCGGTCGTCCACATTTAGTGCAAGATGATAGGAATGGTTAGCCTGCATATTCCATGTTCTTCGGTTGGCCGACCTCTCAACTTGGCTGCAGTTTGAAAAAACTTCGATCGGTCGCTTCGGCTTTCGAATAGAATGCATTAAAAAGTGAATTTTGGCACCTTCTTCGTTTGGTCTCAGGAATAGACATGAATTCACAACTAAAATAACTCTCTCTCTAACTCTCTCTCTCTCTCTCTCTTCTCTCTCGCGAATATATATATATTATAAATTATATATATTGTGTGTGGTGTGGTGTGTGTGTGTGTATCACATGTTTCTCTTTCGTACTCTCTTTAAAACGCACACGTCCATTTCTCTGTCACTATCTCCCTATCTATATTTTATTCATTAATTTATATCTACATCTATCTCTCTATCTATCTCTCTTCTCTCTCTCTCTCTCTCTCTAAGATATAATATATATATATATATATAAATAATATAAAATCACACTCGCTCTTTCTCTTCTCTCAAGATATTATAACATATATATATATAAAATATATATCATCTCATCACGTTCTCCTCTCTCTCTCTCTCTCCTCCTCTCTCTCATACTCTAATCCGTCTCTATATATATATATATATATCGCACATTCCACTCTCACTCTCTACCTTAAAACAACCAGGTTCCATCAATCTCTTCTCTTGTTCTCCTCTCTCTCTCTCTCTCTCTCCTATCTATCTATCTATCTATCTATCTCTCTCTCTTCGATCTATCTATCTATTATCTATCTATTTCTCTCTCTCTCTCTCTCTCTCTATCTATCTATTTCGCTCTCTCTCTCTCTCTCTCTCTCTCTCTATATATATAGTATATATATATATATAATATCACTCATCAGGTTCGCTCCTCTTCTCTCTCCCTCTCTCTCCTCTCTCTCTCTCATTACTCTATCCGTCTATAATATACTATATCGCACATTCTCACTCTAACTTCTCTACCTTAAAAACGCACAGGTTCCATCAATCTTCTCTCTTGCTCTTCTCTCTCTCTCTCTTCTCTCTCTCTCTCTCTCTCTATTAGATATAATATATATATAACATATATATATACATATATCACATACTCTCTCTGTCCCTCTCACATACACACACAACACTCTCTCTCCCTCCCCTCGTCTGGCTCGGCCTGTCTCCGTCTTACACAACGCACTGTACCTATCTCTAAAGACTTTTGGGGTTTTCCAGAGGAACTTTATTCAAAGACCTCAAGAATTAGCTGCAACCAAATTGTAAACGACTTCTTTGGATAAAAAATGAACGAAATGCTCTCATAAAATCTACACTCCTCCCACCCCACACACACACACACACGCATACACACCACACACACACA
>CM042170.1:73086571-73089071 GCA_023376005.1 Doryteuthis pealeii | reverse complement strand
CCACACACGGTAAGAAAAAAAAAAAAGAAAAAGAAAAGAAAAAGAAAAAAAGAAAACCAAAAGAATGTAGGTTGGTTTCTTTATCACATATACAAGCAAAGACACATTGGTATTTTCTCTTTCTCTTTCTCTCTCTTTTTCTCTTTCTCTTTCTCTTTGTCTCTTCTGTCTGTCTGTCTGTCTGTCTGTCACACACTCTCTCTCTCTCTCTCTCTCTCTCTCTCTTTCAATATCTGTCTGTCTGTCTACCTCTCTTTTATTTTCTGTCTGTCTGTCTACCCCTCTTTCATTCTCTCTGCCTGTCTGCTTGCATGTCTGTCTGTTTGTCTCTCTCTCCCCCCTCTCTCTCTCTTTCACTCTCTCTTTCAGTCTGTCTGTCTGTCTGACTGTCTATCTCTTTTTCAGTCTCTGTCAGTCTATCAGTCTGTCTGTTTGTCCCTCTCTTCATTCTCTGTCTGTCTGTCTATTTGTCTGTCTGTCTGTTTTACTCTCTCTCTCTCTCTCTCTCTCTCTCTCTTTCAGTCTCTGTCTTGCTATCGGTCTATCCGTCTCTCTCCTCGCTTTCAGTCTCTTTCTATTTGTCTGTCTGCTTCTCTCTCTCTCTCTCTCTCTCTCTCTCTTTCATTCTCTGTCTGCCTGTCTGTCTCTTCCAGTCTCTGTCTGTCATACTCTCTCTCTCTTCTCTCCTCCTCTCTCTCTCTCTCTCTCTATTTATCTATCTTTCAGTCTGTCTGCCCCTGTCTCTCTCTCTCTTCTCTTTCTCTCTCTCTCACTCTCTCTCTCTCACTCTCTCTCTCACTCTCTTTACGTCTCTGTCTAGCTGTCTGTCTGTGTCTCTGTCTGTCTCTTTAGTCTCTCTCGCTATCTCTCTCTGTCTATCCCCCTTTCTCTTTCAGTCTCTGTCTCACTCTCTCTTTCAGTCTCAGTCTGTCTGTCTGTCTCTCCCTCTTTCAGAGTATGTCTGTCTGTCCGTCTGTCTCTTTCAGTCTGTCTGTCTGTCTGTCTGTCTGTCTCTTTCCGTCCCCTGCCTGCCTGCTGACCTGTCTCTCTCTCTTTCCGTCTCTGTCTACCTGTCTGTAATCTACCTATCTCTTTTAGTCTCTGCCCGTGTCTCTCTCTCTCTCTCCCTTTCAGTTTCTGCCTGTGTCTGTCTCTCTTCCCCTTTAAGTCTATCCCTGTCTGTCTGTCTGTCCCTTATGCAGGTGCGAACATAAGAAAACAGTTTGGGACATAAATTAAGGTACACCTGTCGGTGGGGCTCAATAGCTCTATAAGGTTCCTAGTTCGAACCGGTCCTCGCCGACTCTGTGGCGGATGCTGAAATAATCTCCTTGGTCTAGCGCTAGTGAAAAGGGGATAGACTCCCTCGCTGATTGGCTGATACCGACATTAGGCCGCCCCGACGACTATATCCGCTGCAGAGGTGGTAAGATCTCTCTCAATACAAAGGTGTCTTGATTATGCGTCTCTTTCTCCCCCCTCTCTCTCTCGATATATCTATCTATCTCTATCTCTATTTCTCCATATCTTTGTTTCTATCTGTCTCTTTGTCTCTCTGTCTCTCACTCTTTGTCATCCCCCTCTCTCTCTCACTCACACTCTCTTAGCAAAGCATGAAAATATGAAGATAGTCTGGGGCAGAAATGAAGGGGCACCCTTTCGGCGGAGATTAGAAAAACCTTATTATACCTATTGCAGTAAGATATCATCCGGTACAAAGCTGCCCTGATCCTCTCCCCCATCTCTCTCTCTGCTGCCATAGTTTACAAGCTTCTTCTCGGAAAAAGAACAAATTATATTTTTTAAGTTTTAAAAGGACTTAACTCTCAAATCAATGAGATTTAAGTCCCTTTATTCCAAAACTCCTTTTCATCGTTCTACACACACACACACACCACACACACACACACACACACATATATATATATAATATATATATATATATATTCACTCTGTGGTTCACTGGTTAGTGGCGGAGATTGTGGTATGCACTGCTGACGAGACCAAAGGAGGTCGAAACAGCTGTCCAGTGCTCTTGATGTCGCACATTGTGTTTCCCAGTTGTCTGGTCATGGTAAATTAATTCAATTATCAGTTATTAATGTAATTCCTCTAATTATGAAATTAATATATATATATATATATATATATATATATATATATATATATATATATATTGAGTAATGGTAATATAATCGCATAAAATATATATATCTTATATCTATATATATATATATATATATATATATATATATACATATATATGGGAGAAATAAGATGGAAATTAATCGACAGTATGTGGAGACAGGTATATATATATATATATATATATATATATATATATATATATATATATATATGCGTATTTGTATCTATGCACGTCTATCTGAATGCGTGTACAAGTGAATTCGCAAATACATTTGGTGTGTGCAACCATGATTTGAACTTTTCCGAAATATACTTATCCTAAGAGATTTTTTTGAGTAATGAAAGAAACAGA
>CM042170.1:73046571-73081571 GCA_023376005.1 Doryteuthis pealeii | reverse complement strand
CCCTCTCCATCAAAACTTTTAATCTTCCAACCCACTGAATTTGACAGTAAAATTTATCAATAACCTCTCCAAATTGGCAAAGAGATCTCCAATAAAATATGTATTCACAACTTGTTAATAATCTATCTCCCACCCCCTCAAAGGAACTGTCCCCAAAATTATTCAAATTAGATAATTAAATTATCATTATAATTATCATTACTAGCTGAACTCGTGGAAATTCTATCCTTTAATTAAAAACTTCCACAAAGGAATAAAGATCGATATGACATTGTTAATGCTTTACTAGACTATGCGCGAACCCGCTGGGCTCCCTTTGAAGAAAAAAAAATGAAAAACACAAGTGATGTTTACGGTTGTATCAGGGAAGGAAGGGTGATATTCGTGCTCATATTTAGGAAAGAGTCAAGGATTCTAATTAAAATTTAATAGTGAACAGCGGTCCATGATGATACTGATGCTTCTATTTCGGAAGGATTGAAGGATTCTAATTAGCATTTCATAGTTAACAGCTGTCCATGATGATACTGCTTCTGTTTAGGAAGGAGTGAAGGATTCTAATTAGCATTTCATAGTTAACAGCTGTCCATGATGATACTGATGCTTCTGTTTAGGAAGGAGTGAAGGATTCTAATTAGCATTTCATAGTTAACAGCTGTCCATGATGATACTGATGCTTCTGTTTAGGAAGGAGTGAAGGATTCTAATTAGCATTTCATAGTTAACAACCGTCCATGATGATATTCGTGCTTCTATTTTGGGAAGCAGTGTAAAATTTTAATTAGTATTTCATAGTTAACAGAAGTCCATGATACTACTGTTTAAGTCCATGATGATATTGATGCTTCTATTTTGCAAGGAGTGAAATATTCTAATTAGAATTTCATTGTTAACAGCGGTCCCTGATGATATTCGCGCTTCTGTTGAGGAAGGAGTAAAGAATTCTAATTAGAATTTTATAGTGAACAAAAGTCCATGATGATATTGATACTTCCATCTAAAAAGGAGTAAGGGTTCTAATTAGTATTTCACAGTTAACAGCTGTCCATGGTGATATTGATGCTTCAATCTAAAAAGGAGTGAAGGATTTTATTTAGTATTTCATAGTTATCAGCTGTCCATGGTGATATTGATACTTCTATTTAGGAAGGGGTGAAGGAATTCTCATTAGCATTTCATAGTTAATAACAGTCCATGATGATATTGATGCTTCTATTCAGGAAGGAGTAAAGGATTCTAATTAGCATTTCATAGTGAGCAGATGTTCATGATTATATTGATGCTTCTATTTAGGGAAGAGTGAAGGATTCTAATTGGCATTTCATAGTTAACAGCTGTCCATGGTGATATTGATGCTTCTGTTGAGGAAGGAGTGAAGGATTCTAATTGTAATTTCATAGTGAACAAAGGTCCATGATGATATTGATACTTCTATTTAGAAACAGAGGTGGATTCTAATTAATATCTCTTAGTTAACAGCGGTTCATGATGATATTCGTGCTTCTATTTGGGAAGGATTGAAAGATTCTAATTAGAATTTCATTATTAACAGCGGTCCATGATGATATTGTTGCTTCTATTTAGAAAGAAATTAAACATTTTATTAGCATTTCATTGTTAACCGCTGTCCATGATGATATTGATGCTTCTATTGAGGAAGTGGTGAAGTATTCTAATTAGCATTCCATGATTATATTGATGCTTCGATTTAGGATGGAGTGAATGATTCCAATAAGCATTTCATAGTTAACATCTGTCCATGATAATATTGATGCTTCTATCTAAATAGGAGTGAAGGGTTCTATTTAGTATTTCATAGTTATCAGCTGTCCATGATGATATTGATACTTCTATTTAGGAAGGAGTGAAGGATTCTAATTAGCATTTCATAGTTAACAGCTGATCATGATGACATTGATGCTTCTATCTAAAAAGGAATGAAGGGTTCTATTTAGTATTTCATAGTTAATATCTGTCCATGATGATATTGATGCTTCTATTTAGGAAGGAGTGAAGGATTCTAATTAGCATTTCATAACAGCTATCCCTGATAACATTGGCGGTTTTATTGGGGAGGGGAGTTCTAATTACCCCCTCATAATATCTTTCTATATTTCTGTAATGGAGTAGTGGTGTTATTATTATTCCCAACACACACTGCCACAGAATGCTTTTTGATTCTTAAAAACTGATGTTTTTTTATCGCAACTAACCCCCGGCCCGAGAACTGCGATAAAGAATCAAGGAAAGATTAAAACGTGGAGGAAAATCCTTGAGAAAATATTTAATATTAATGATTAAAAATGCGGTGCATGTTCATAATACGACGCTTGCAAAATGTCGGCAGTAATGTATAAAAATACGTCTTTAGCTCGTGACAATTCATCCATCCCGTAAAATAATGAGATGTGGGGGGGGGGGGGGAAGAAGATTTTAGTTATACAGCGGTCCATGATGATATTGATACTTCTGTTTAGAAAAGAGTGAATGATTCTAATTAGCATTTCATATTGAACAGCTGTCCATGATGATATTGATGCTTCTATTTAGGAAGGAGTGAAGGATTCTAATTAGCATTTCATATTGAACAGCTGTCCATGATGATATTGATGCTTCTATTTAGGAAGGAGTGAAGGATTCTAATTAGCATTTCATATTGAACAGCTGTCCATGATGATATTGATGCTTCTATTTAGGAAGGAGTGAAGGATTCTAACTAGCATTTCATAGTGAACCGCTGTCCATGATGATATTGATGCTTCTATTTAGGAAGGAGTGAATGGTTCTAATTAGTATTTCATAGTTAACAGCTGTCCATGATGATATTGATGCTTCTATTTAGGAAAGAGTGAATGGTTCTAATTAGTATTTCATAGTTAACAGCTGTCCATGATGATATTGATGCTTCTATTTAGGAAGGAGTGAAGGATTCTAATTAGCATTTCATAGTTAACCGCTATTTAGTTATACAAGTAAAAAGTAATGTCGGTATCAACAATTCAGCGAGGAAGTCTATCCCCTTTTCACTAGCGCTAGACAAAGAAGATTGTTTTTCTGTCTGAGGTGGAGCGTCACACCGACCATCAGCTCCGCAAATTTACTGCAAAGATACCTGTGCTACTCATACGTTCAGTTGGCAATGACTGGTATCGAACTAGGAACCTTGTGGATTCTAGCGGAAAGCTCTACAGACTGAGCTAACCCGGCCCTGAGTGGAAATTAACTACAATTTAAGGATGGCGTGTTAATGTCTAACCTGTTAAGATAAAATTAAATAAAACGTGATTAATTAGGTGCAGTAATATGTTTTAATGATTACTTTTTTATGAATAATATTTTTCTTTGGCATTACAAATTTATATAACGAGAAAAGTCTCGTTAAAAAAGATCACTAAATATTTTAGCCATATAAAGTATGTACAATTTTTTAGTACAGTGATACCTTGACTTACGACTATAATTTCTCCACTCGTGACTCAATTTCCTCACATATCAATATTTCCTATTGAAATAAACTGAAACACCATTAATCCGTTCCAGTCCTCCCAGTAGTACCTTTACTTACGAGTTTAATCATTCTACTCATAATTAAATTTGCTCACATATCAAATCAATTTTTCCCTATTGAAATAAAATGAAATTCCATTAATCCGTTCCAAAGCCTCAACAAAAACACCCTAATATATTTTGTTACGTTTTTTTTTTTAATAAGAAGAAATAGTTCTGTATTGTATAGAGCATAATGAAATAGAATGTAGTGAATTATGAGCTGTGATATATTTCAAACCCAATTTTAAACTCATTTTTTTAAAACACATTTTTATTCCCTGATATTTGGTAATTTCTTATCGATCGGGAGTGGGGGTAAATTTATTTGGTAAAATACGCCTATGACAATAAAATTTGCAGTCCCTATTGTAAATTATTAAAAACGAGTTGCTTTCCTAATTAGAATAATCCTCTACCAGCGTAGTACTTTCTTGTGTCACAAAAGCGTCACCCCCCCCACAATTAGTCGGTTTTCGTGTACTGAAGACACAGTCAGAAGATCAAAAGCAAAACAACTGTTTTTTCCCCATACATCACTAGTTCTTCTCGGTGGATTTATTTTGAACACGAGACCAGTTTTCTTATAAGTTGTGACTCCCCGGAGCGGTCATGTTTTTCTTTTCCGGATATCTTACATGCAAAAGCGCGTGCACGATTGCTTTTTTCCCCATGAGGTAAGTCGGTTCAACTCCCGCTAAAATTCGATAGGAATACCTTCTAATTTTATGACTTTGTACTGTTGGAAAAAAAATAGAAAAGAAAACTTTATGAAGTGTGCTTGCCTGCGATGCTGGGGCTGCGAAATTAGTCCGCTTTTCGGATATCTTTTTAGTGAGTTTGTTAGTCATGCTTATGTTAATTTACTCTTCATTTTGATTGGTTGACACCTTTATATTAACCCTTCTCTTTGCTGGTGTTGGGAGTTATAGTTAATTTTTCAACTCATCTCCCCGGTTGACACCGGAGGGTCCAGCGAGCTTCGGCCGCTGGGCTTGTTGAGAGTAAAATAATAGCGTCAATCCCAGGGGGTTATACACCCAGGCAACACCTGCCCCCTTGACATAAAGGGGCAGGGCTGGGTTTATTGCCCAGCGCCGGAGGCGCCCCCTTGTGGGGGAATGCCGACGGGATCGATGCAATTTTTGTTCTCCCCCCCCCCATGAGCTTCGGTTTTTGGGTGAGCCCACGTTAAAACGAGGCTTAGTGCCCATACAAGTGGAGTATGAGGCAAATACATTCAATTAATCTTGCTCTCATTTGGCAGACACAATGACTACGGAATTTTAGGTCGCAATGAAACATTATTGCAATTTTTTTACTACCTTCTGAATCAGAGAAATTGCTTATTTTTCTTATTTTTTCCCATTATCGCAGGTAGTAGCACTTTTCGTAGGTCGGCCACTCCCCAAAGTGGAGATTTGCCCTATTTTTGCGGTTTTTTTCCGCAGTACACAGTATTTTTGGTACTATTCGCAGAGTTCCGCCCGGCCTCCTGCCTTAAAAAAACACTAGGCTGTGATAACTCAAAAAACAAATCCACCTATGAATGAAGTCCCTTGCTGAAGCGGTGCCTGCTGTATATAAAAAAATAATTTGTCGATTGAAGGCGTTTTTATCGACAAATGATTTTTTAGTGGTTTTAAAAGTAAGCCATATTTTTGAAAATATTTAAAAAAAAACCCAAAAAACAAAAAAAAAAAAAAAAAACAGCGCTTAAGGCATTTTTCCCAGAAAGTTAATGCGATATTTTACGACCTCCAATCTTTTTTCGACAAGTAAATGTAAATATTTTCACCTTTTAAAAATCTGGCTTACTTTTAACTTCAAACCACAAAAAAAAAAAAAAAAAAAAAAAAAAAATTGTCGATAAAAACGCCTTCATCGACAAATTATTTTTTCATATACAGCAGGCACCACTTCAGCTAGGGACTTCATTCATAGGTCGGTTTGTTTTTTTACCTATCACCGCCTAGAGTTTTTTTTTAAGGCAGTAGGCCAGGACGGAACTGCGAATAGTACGGTATTTTTTCAAGAATAGTCATCTGAAGTTATAATTATTGACTAAAGATTATCATTATATTATTTACTTGGAATTATATGATTACTAGCAGGACCTGTGTCTATACCACAGAATGATAATTGGATTATTACAACGTTTTATATGTTTACTTAAGAGCTCTTGCGAAATAGTTCAATATGTAAAAAGTATAATAATCTTTATTTAACTATCTCTCTCACTCTTTTTTTCTCTTTCTTTCTGTTTATGTTCGATTGAAACAAATCAGGATTTACATTTTTGTATTCATATTGGACCATTTGGACGGTCTCATTTTTAACCAGAGGGTATTGCAGGGTGATAACGGGCGGAAAATTAAGGAACAAGCGTGTTATTATATGATTATTGCAAAACGGCTTGACTTTCAAATAACCCAACTGTTGATATTCTCGCAGGCATTTTAGAATCTCAGTTAATTCAAGTCTGTAATAAACATTCAATAGAAATCGGTTGTCTTTCATTGGTTCACTCTATAAAGACAGTGAATGATTTTAAATGCTTTTGCGCTGGTAGGGTTTATTAGCTACTGCACCGGAAGTTGCTGCTGTCACTGCTGCTGCTGCTACAGCCTATATATAGAAGCGGCGATTCTTTGTGGGTCTTATACCTAAATATATTCCTTAAGCGAATATATATATATATATATATATATATATATTGGTTTGGTGGTTGGTTTTGAAGGCTATCACAATGCAAGTGTAAAGAGAAAAAAATAAGGTAACTATGGTGTTGTTTGTTAACCTGTGATTTATTCTTAATATTTCGATATAAAACATCTCTTCTACAGAAGATCTCCGGAACTGGAGTTGTTGTTAGTGGCCGTCCATTTTATTTTGTTTCATGTCTTTCAAACTTTCTGCGCATGTGTGTATGTGTGAATTTGTTTATGTGTATGTTTGAGTGTATGTGTGTGTGCGTGTTTGCGAGTGTGTGTGTGTGCTTATGTGTGTGTGCCTGTTCAACGGTTTCTGATTGTCATTCCAGGTCTGGCTCACCCTCTAAGCATACTTTTTTGTTGTTTATTAACAGGACCATCTGATTCTCTCTCTCTCTCTCTCTCTCTCTCTCTCTCTCTTTTATGTGTGTGTGTGTCTGTCCAAAGTAATCTATTTTCATTATTTTTGTTATTATTTATCTATTTATTTTTTGTTATTATTTTGATATTTTTTGTTATTTATTTTTTTTTTATTCATTATGTTTTTGTTATTTTTGCCATTTATTATTTTTGTAAATTCTTGTTATTTTCTTAATTTTTTGTTAGTTTTGTTATCTATCATATTTTTGTTATTTATTATTTTTTGTTAATTTTTGTAATTTTTGTGATCCATTATTCTTTATTTTATTTATTATTTTTTGCTATTTTATGTTACTTATTTTTTATTATTGTTTGTGATTTTTTGTTATTTATTATTTGTTATTTATTTAGTTTATTTTAGAAAAATATTACAACAAAAATATATACTAAATAACAAAAAATAGTCAAAAAGATTATTTTGATATATTTTTTTGCCTAAATATATTCCAACACCAACGAGGGTTGAATACTATAAACCCAACCAACCAACCAACCAACTATTCATGCTAAACATAGACAACATCGATAATAACAATGACAGAGTTCAAATCTCAAATAATATCAGCCATTGAATAAAATGTATAAAAAACAAAAAAATTGCTTGAATAAAAAAAAATCTTTGGTGAAATTCAGTCGAGTAGAAAAGTATCGTTATTTCTCCCCCACCATTTCCTTCTCCCCCTAAAAAAACATGGTGCTGGGTTTGGGTTTTTAAAAAAAAAGCGGATATGATTCATAACGCTTTATCAGGTGAAATCTCGTTTGTGATGTTTTAATCACGCGTAAATACATCCGGTTGAGACTTGATGAAACTTCCGGACGAAGCCGATTTCGTAATCACCAATTTTGACGCCATCTGTATGTGGATTTGACCAGAGATTATTACGAATAGTAAAAAGAATTCATCTTTTAAAGAAATAGTTTTTATAATGTTTACGATTTGCTGTAATTTTCTTTCAGATGTGTGTGTAAAGGATTTTATTTGTGTTTCTTTTTTTATAATTTTTATTCTATTAGATTTTAGATGATTGTGAATTTCATCAATACATTGGCTGATAAGATATTAATATTGCAATTAGATATGAAATGTTTATTATTTAAAATGATTGTGGAAATATCTATTCAAACTCGGGAACCTAAGTATGAAGTATTTACTTGTTTTAAATTATTGTAATTTTCATGAATACATTGCCTCATAAAACATTGATATTGTAAATAGATATGAGGTATTTATTATTTGAAATCATTATTATATTGGCATTTCAGTGTTGGAAGACTATAATAAAGTTTTTGTGTCCCTAAAGTTACAGCGCCTCCTGTAACTGTGAAGTCCGATGTTTGAAAACATTCTCGACCACAGATGTCGCATGTGAAGACCGTCCCTGAAGATATTGATGTGTCGGTGCTTTGTTGCCGCTGCTTTCTTCTAGACTCTTAGCTTCATGGTGTTGCGTCAGGGTGACTTCTGACATGAATAGTCCACTACAGAGATTCTGCCGCCACCGAGGGCGGTATTGAGCTAAATTTTCCCAGCTGGAAGGGCAAATGCCAAAGCACAAGAGATCATTCTTGCAGACATCCTTGAATCGCAGCTGAAGGCGAACAATCTGTCTAGATATGAGGTGTTTATTATTTAAAATGATTAAATATTAATACAATGACTATATACAATATCAATACATTGAAATTGCTACTAATTATGAAATGGTAACTAGTTCTACTAGCAAATATACACACCCTCCGTAGGGTGCAAGTATTTAAGTTTTAATGTAATAAAATATCGTATTAAATTAGAAAGGCTAATGAAACTAAATAAGAATGCAAATTAAAAAAATTGAAACAGAGGGAGTATAATCGAAAAATAGAACAACTGAAACTTACTCTTCCATCACTCTCATCTTTCATTTTTATTTTTTCTAATTTAAGTATTTAGTTAAAAGAGGAAGTAAAGAATAAAATGACAGTTATTTTTTCTTGTTAATGGATTTCATTTAAGATTCATTGAAGAGATGTTTGCTTATATTCATTAAGATAAAATCAAACAATTAGAAATCAATAATACTAAGCTCAGATTTATTAAAATCAAATTTTTAATATCAATATGCAAATTAGCCTTCCCGTTCACACTGTAAACCGCTATTTTCTTGTATATATAAATATAATTGCGTTTTGTTTGTATGTAGATATGGTCAACAGTATTAATAATGTATAACAATTTTATTAATAAATGCGGTTTAAATAAAAAATTAATTCATGGCCAATAACAAAAGGAATTGTGACTTGAGTAGTGATTTAGTTTCGGTTACAGACAGACAAACTACAATCTCCATTATAATAAGATATGAATGTGACTTTTATGAATAACATGACTCTTAAAACATTGACATTACTTCTATGTATAAAGCGTTTACTTGTTTTAAATGATTCTGTACTTTCTTAATAGAATGGATCTTAAAACATTGATATTGCAACTAAGTATGACGTGTTTACTTGTTTAAAAAGATTATGAACTGTATTAATACCTTTGGATCTTAAAACATTGATATTGTATCTAAGTATGAAGTGTTTGTCGCTTTAGTTTATCATATGGAAATCCGATCTCACTGACAAGCTAAAGCGACAATTCTTCCAGGCTGTGATTATATCAGTGCTGATGTATGGCTGCACCAGTTGAACCCTAACAAGGTGCCTTGAGAATAAGGTAGATGGAACCTGCACAAGAATACTACGTGCAGTCTTTAATAAGTCGTGGAAACAGCAACCCACAAGGAGGCAGCTGTATGGCCACATGAGCCCCATCTCTTATGTATAAAACGTTTACTTGTTTTAAATGATTCTGGACTTTCTTAATAGAATGCATCTTAAAACATTGATATTGCAACTAAGTATGACGTGTTTACTTGTTTAAATGATTATGAACTGTTTTAATACCTTTGGAGCTTAAAATATTGATATTGCAACTAAGTATGAAGTCTTTACTTGTTTAAAATGATTGTGAACTTTATTAATACATTGGCCCTTAAAACATTCATATTACAACTAAGCATGATGTATTAACAAGTTCTATAGGATTGTGATTTACGATTTGGCTCTTAATATATTGATTTTGCAACTAGATATGAAGTGTTTATGTTTTAAGTTGATTGTGGAAATATTAATACAATGAATTCTAAAATATTGACATTGCAACTAATTATGGTGTGTTAACTAAATCTATATAATTGTGATTTGTATGAATACATTGGCTCTTAAAATATTGATATTGTAATTAACTATAAAGTCTTTACTTGTTGTAAATGCTTGTGCGAATTCTCAATACAATGGATGTTACAACATTGATAGTGTAACTAAGTATGAAGTGTTTAAAATGATTATGGATTTATTATTAAACTGGCCCTGAAAAAACTGATATTGCAACTAATTATGAACTAATTCGATATGATTGTGATTTTCATGAATAGATTGGCTCTTAAAACATTGATTTTGCAACTAGATATGAAGTGTTTATTATTTAAAATGATTCTGGACTTTCTTAATAGAATGGATCTTAAAACATTGATATTGCAACTAAATATGACGTGTTTACTTGTTTGAAAAGATTATGAACTGTGTTACTACCTTTGGATCTTAACAAATTGATATTGCAACTAATTATGAATTGTTTAACTATTTGAAAAGATTATTTACTGTATTAATAGATTGGCTCTTAAAACATTGATCTTGCAACTAAGGATTATAAATATTTAAAATGATTGTGAACTGTATTTGTACATTAGCTCTTGAAATCATCTATATAAATGAGGTTCGGTGTCAGTCTGTCTGTAACCGAAACTACGTCATTGCCAATATCATAATACCCTCAAGGATTATGTAAGTTTATTAATGAGTATTTAGTCTATAGTCAAAATGATTAATACCTAGAATAAAGAACAACCCTGTATTATACAGGGTGTTCGGATAAATTTGCTTCGTAACTACAAAATTTAATGGATTGTAAAGAAATTGAATAGGCACGGAAATTACACTACTGTCAACAAGTTTCATATGACCGCCATTAGCCTCGATCACAGCCTCAATCCTGCTCCGGAACCTGGGGCAAGCTGATGTTCCATTTTCCCTGGGAAGGGTCTCCAAACTACCTTAATTTTATCGATTAACTGGGCTTTTGTAGTACTGGCACGGCAATTGGAGCCTTTCTCAACAGCGACCCATACATAATAATCCACGGGGTTAAGTTCTGGGGAGTTCGGAGGTCAAACATTGGGACTGGTGTAGTCGTAAAATTCGCTGACACCCGTTTTTCACTTTTCCCAGACGTGTGGCTGGGGTCCGAATCCTGTTGCCATACATATGGCCTACAATTGGCTCCCCTTGTTACCCAGGGCTTGACTTCAGTGTTTACAAACTCTACGTAGGCATCTGAGGGTCCTCCAACACTTTTTTCTGCAGATTTTCGAGGAATTCTGCTGAACGCACACAATCAGATCGTCTGTAATGTTGCTTTCTTCTAGCCACAGCCTTGTAGTCTCCATTGCAATTCTCCAGTTCATGCCTGATTGTTTTTACAGTGTTCAAGGAGCATTGGACAGCAACCATATTCTCCTTATTTTGATGGCCGGCACAGATCATCATGATACAAGTTATTCTCTCATGATTCAGGTGGGTTCCAGTCATCCATTCTATCTGTCATCACGTATATGAATGAAGAAAGGTTCAAGCTTTAAAATGATGCGTAGTGTGCATCAATACCTCCACGGAGAAAAATAACCTAATAAATATATATGTCAAATTCATCCCAAACACCCTATATATATATATATATATATATATATATATATATATATATATATAAAGTTAAATAGAAAAAATAAGTTAACAAAACGTGTTTAAAAAACTAAGTTTTGAAAAAAATTGAATACCATCAAATAATTTTCAAAAATGAATAAATCAAAACGTCTACGCCATAAAATAACCCAACAAGGGTTAACAAGCCGTAAAATTCAATCAAAAGCCAAAAAAAAACAAAAAAAAACCGGTAATCCTTAACTTGTTTCTCGTAAATTCCTACTATAAAATAAGTTGAACCCTCATTTTATGTCCGTGTTTTTGCAATGAATGTTTTATTTTTCTTGCACCCGTTATTTTACAACTTTTAGAATATACACATTTAAGTGAATATTAAAATAAATAAATAAAATATATTTAGTATTGTAAAATAACGGGTGCAAGAAAAATAAAACATTTATTGTAAAAACACGGTCATAAAATGAGGGTTCAATTTATTTTATGGTAGGAATTTACGAGGAACAAGCTAAGGATTACCAAAGAACCTTCACGGCCTCTGCAAAACATCCAAAGTTGACAAATTCCACCTCACGTTACCAAATATTGCAAAACATTTTTAACTCACTTAGTACATCCTGATATTTTAGAAGTTATTTCGTCACCTATGCGTTCTAATATTTTGATTCTCTACTTAAAAAAGTCTTTGGTATAAGTTTTTCGTGTGAGTTCAATCTTCTACGAAAGGTCTTTGAAACATTGCCCGACATCAAACGATTCCTCGATAACGGACTGCTTTTTGTTGCTTCCAGGTGAGATGAAAGTTTTACCTAGTCATGAAAGTCTAGGAAGGAAGCGAATGATTTTACGATGAACTACTGAGCCTCCTAAGAACTAACAGCAAAAAATGACTTCTACATTGGAAAGGTTATCAATACGCTGTATCAAAAATACGTTGAGTTACGTACAAAGTCGTAGAGGATTGAAATGACTTTGCTCGACCAAAAAGAGGATACTAATTATCAGAATTTCGGCTAACTCTTATGGAATTTATCTGGATGTTTGAAATGAGGCTTGATGATTAGTATTATCTGCGTTATTCGGACTATTGTCCTCATCTTTATTGTTATCTGTACAACGTTTCGGCCGATATGCCCTCCGGCCTTCTCAGGTATTTCTTGTCGGACTCGGGAACTTTCTTGTCGTAGTTGGGAACCTTCCAGTCGTAATCGGGAGCCATCACAGAACTTTGAACCTAACCCTTTATTCAGTCCACGGGGGGGAAATAATTAACACAACTCCTACCCCAGCTATGGTTAGCGGAATGAGAACAGGATACCCCCGTGGACTGAATAAAGGGTTAGGTTCAAAGTTCCGTGATGGCTCCAGATTACGACAGAAAAGTTCCTGACTACGACAAGAAAATTCCCGAGTTTGAAGGTTCCCGAGTCCGAGAAAGTTCCCGAGTCCGACAAGAAATACCTGAAGAAGGCCGGAGAATACATCGGCCGAAACGTTGTACAGATAACAATGAAGATGAGGACAATAGTCCGAATAACGCAGATAATACAAACTCTTATGGAGTTCATAAATTCCAAATACAATTTCTCTGAATGTTTGAGATGCGGTTTGATTACTATTATCTGTGTTATTCGGACTATTGCTTCCCTTGACCAATTCTGGTCAAGGGCAACAGTGACATAGAATAATAATTAACACAGCTTAACGCCTGTACCCCAGCTATGGTTAGCGGAATGAGAACAGGATAGCTCCGTGGACTGAATAAAGGGTTAAAGTTCAGTGATGGCTCCCGATTACGACAAGAAGGTTCCCGATTATGACAAGAAATACCTGAAGTAGGCCAGAGGGCACATCGGCCGAAACGTTGTACAGATAACAATGAAGAGGTCATGGTGGTTATTTTGAGTGAAACTTGTTGACATTAGTGTAATTTCCGTGCTAGTTGAATTTCTTTACCATCCATTAAATTTTGTAGTTACCAAGCACTTTTTCTTTTTTCTTATGAATCTGTCAAATTTCTGCCGAACACCCTGTATATTTGGGGCCCTCACAGGTAATATTCCTCTGGGTCAGAGTGGGCCTGGGTGTAAAGAGGGACTCCAAATTCCCCAGAGCTCCAGAATTGACATTTCAACAGTAGATGAAGTTTAACATCATACACATGACACTAAGACCCTCAGCCACCGCCTCGTAGCACTTGCATGATAAGAACGTTGGTGGTTTGCCATGAGGACAATAGGGTTGGAACAATCATATAGGTGCTAGAGCTTGACCTGACTAGCCAATTTGATTGGGAGGGGCCTCTCCGACTTCCCGTCTAATCTAAGTTAGAGTCACAGTAGAGTGTTGCATGCCATGTACTGCTCATCCACGAGGATTCCGTCCTTACGCATCACGGGTCACCACCTATTGGGGCGATTTTACCCCTCTTCAAAGATGAAGTCGATATATTCTTCTGCCCCAACCAAAAGAGCGCGATAACAAATGGAAATGCCTTTATGTGGTTGAACTCCAGTCAACTTGTGAACGACGTAACAAGAATGAGCAAAATGATTAGCAGCTTTTCTTTCTTTCTTTATTCCTTCCTTTCTTTTTTCTGTCTGTCTGTCTGTCTTTGTTTTTTTTCTTTCTTTCTTTCTTTCTTTCTTTCTTTCTTTCTTTCTCCCGACTTTTCTTTCTGTTTGTCTGTTTGTCTTTCTTTCTTTCTGTTTTCAATCTATTTCTTTTCCTTTATTCTTTCTTTCTTTCTTTCTTTTCTTTTTCTTTCTTTCTCCGACTTTTCTTTCTGTTTGTCTGTTTGTCTTTCTTTCTTTCTGTTTTCAATCTATTTCTTTTCCTTTATTCTTTCTTCTTTTTTTTCTTTCTTTCTTTCTTTCTTTCTCCCGACTTTTCTTTCTGTTTGTCTGTTTGTCTTTCTTTCTTTTCTGTTTTCAATCTTATTTCTTTTCTTTATTTCTTTCTTTCTTTTTCTTTCTTTCTTTCTTTCTTTCCTCCCGACTTTTCTTTCTGTTTGTCTGTTTGTCTTTCTTTCTTTCTGTTTTCAATCTATTTCTTTTCCTTTATTTCTTTTTTTTCTTTTTTCTTTCTTTCTTTCTTTTTCTCTTTCTTTCTTTCTTTTCCTTTCTGTTTGTCTGTTTTGTCTTTCTTTTCTTTCTTTTCTGTTTTCAATCTATTTCTTTTCCTTTATTCTTTCTTTCTTTCTTTTTTTTTCTTCTTTTCTTTCTCCCGACTTTTTTCTTTCTGTTTGTCTGTTTGTTCTTTCTTTCTTCTGTTTTCATCTTTTCTTTTTCCTTTATTCTTTCTTTTCTTTTTCCCTTTATTTTTTNTTTTCTTTTCTTCTTTCTTACTTTTTCTTTTCTTTTTTCTACTTTCTTTCTTTCTTTTTTCTTTTCTTTCTCTTTTTCTTTTTCTATTCTTTCTTTTCTTTTTCTTTCTTTCTACTGCCTTCACTTATTTTCTATTCTTTGGTCTATCTTTTCTGTCTTCTTTCCCTTCTTTTTATATTTCTTATTTACTCTTCAATTTCATTCTTTTCTTCTTTTTGATTTTATTTTATTTCTCTCTTTAGATTTTTTACCATTTTTACCAATTTTCTTTGCAAGAATTCACCACCCGAAGTGGGCAAAGCAATTAAAAGAAAACATCTTTCACATTCTATTTTTTAGGGGAGAGACTCTCGATCTTTGCCCAAAGATTTCGTTCCATCTCCACCCCCCCCCCACCAAAACAAAAAAAATTTTAATTTCTTTATAGACCCCCCCCCCACCAAAAAAAAAAAAAAACGCCAACAATCCTCAACCAGATAATGACCTAATCTATTAAAAGTGCCTCTTGTGTTTTTAATTTAGACGAGATTAATATTTTGGCACCAATAAAATTGGAAAAAAAATTGCAGAAATTATCCTCGTATTCTACGATTTAAGTATATATGTGGGCGGGGGTTAGCTCAGTCG
Source organism: Doryteuthis pealeii (assembly GCA_023376005.1). NCBI lineage: Eukaryota > Metazoa > Mollusca > Cephalopoda > Myopsida > Loliginidae > Doryteuthis > Doryteuthis pealeii. Next base: position 73,066,135 of record CM042170.1, on the reverse strand, counting down.
GTAGAGCGTTCGGCTAGAAACCACAAGGTTCCTAGTTCGATACCGGTCCTTCGCACAACTCAGGTTATGATAGCATATGGATCTGATGCGGTAAGGTAAAAGGAAGCTGATGGTGGGATTATGGCGCCTCCACCTCAGACGCTAAAATAATCTCCTTGGTCTAGCGCAAGTAGAAAGGGGATAGACTCCCTCGCTGATTGGCCCTGACGACGACGACTTTATGTATATATATATGAGTATAGATAAAAGGATATGAAAACAACACACAATTGCTGCTTAAAGTGAAAATATTTATATCATATTCATTGCTAATATTGAACAATATTTTCAATTTTATAAATCATCTTCAGAGCTTGTTTATACTCCGGACTCATCGAGGAGAAGGAAACAAAATAATATGAATTCAAAATGAAAAGGAAACAGGTAGTTTCAAATATAAGCACATCCGCCACGCCGTTTTTCGGTCAGTGGACAGTCATGTATATCTTAGTTGTGTACAGTTTTTTGAAAAAAGAAGACATATTCAAATTTCGACAATAGAAAAATATTTCTTTTTCAAAGAAGATGAGTATTAAACAAGCTCGAAGATGATTTATTTATAAATCGAAATAATTGTTTCAATATTAGCTAGAATATGATAAAAAAATGTTTTCACTATTTAACAGCATATTTTGTGTTGTTTTCATAATCCTTTATCTATACTCATATTAGTCGGATTCATTTCCTTTCTCTTAACTAAATATATATATACTATATATAATATATATATATCAATAATATTTATATAATAAAATCTCTTTATTTGTTTACTGATCTATCGTATTAATTTAATACATTTTATTTTATTTTAGAACTGAAAAAAAGTAAGTTATATTCTTCTATTTCGACGTTTTTATTTTTGAATCAAGATAGTTACAATGTAGCAATATTCACCGAAGGTTAACCAGACCAGATTAGATATACCATATATATAAAATTTCAAACCCCTTCTCACAGATATTACAAAGGTAAAGAAACGGATTTTTTTCTCTTATATAACTTATAGAATAATTATATTAAACTTGATGCTCCAAAGGGAGTCTAATAATAGATGAGAAAACTTTCTATCAGCGGACCCCACTCTCAAAAAGTGTTTTAATACTTTTTGAGAGGGGTCCCTTGAAAGGATTTTTCATTTATCCCCCTCATTTTTCATTCATTTTTATTTCCATCCTCATTCATGTTTCCATTATTTACTAACAATATATATTTTATATAATATTTAACAACTATATATATATATATATATATATATATATATATATATATATATAATATATTGCGCCATTGAATAGCAATAGAACGAGTATTTGTATAAAGATTATATAAATATACAAACCCTGTAGCAAAATAAAGAATAGAGAAAGGTATTTAATTTAAAATTTGACACTTGTGCGTGTAAAAACACCACCATACATATATACATAGCATAGCATTAGCAATAGGTATAATCTTTACAGATCATTGCGTCCCCTACAATCCTAATAACTCAACCACCAGAACCTTTCCTTCAGGAGCCTCAATTGACTCATCAAACCTGCTGCAGATCCACAAAGTTTGATTGAAATATGACATAGGAAGGACGTCTCCCGTTGTATCAGATGATAAATTTGATGCTTATCACCACCATATGTCTCTTAAGACAAAAGCTGACTTACAGACTTTGTGTTACTAGATCAGCAAGCAATACACATACAAACACAAAAACATATATATATATATTATATATATATATATATATATATATATATACTATACACTTATATATATGTGTGTGTTGTTGTGTGTGTGTTTTGTGACTGTATGCTTTTGTCGGTGTTTTGTATGTTTGTGAGAGTGTGTGTTCTTATATATGTGTGTATCTATTTCTCTCCCCCCCCTCTCTCTCTCTCTATTAATCCATTAATTATATATAATATTATATATATATAGCTTCGTCCAGGAATTGAACTCGGGGGTCGACGAGGTCCATTTTCACACCTCTAACTATTACAACATGCGTGTATATTCCGAGAGAGATATATAATATTATCGTTGTGTCTGTGTGCGTGTGTATCTCTGTGTATGTTTGTCTTTGTGGATCTAGTATATATATATATATATATATATATATATATATATATATATATATATATATATATATATATATATGAGAGAGAGAGAGAGAGAGAGAGAGGGAGAGAGAGACACCCACATCAATCTATGTAAATAAAATAGGTAAGTATATTTATATATATATATATATATATATATATATATATATATATATATATATATAATATATTTAGAGACACCCACACTTCAATGTATGCAAAATAAACATACGTAAGTTTTTATATATATATATATATATATATATATATATATATATATATATATATATTATATATATATATATTTGATTTTACGTGAGTGTGTAAATAGAATCAAATCTCTTCCCTTTTTTCCCCGTTCAGATTTAGAGATGAAAAGAAACATATTATGTAATTTATTTTCATAGAGATCAACTGGAATCATAAAAGGATAAAACTGGATCTGGAACAGCAAAAAACGAAATTCCCAGGAAGAACACAAGAAAAACAAACAAAAAAAAAAAACAATACGAAAAAATGAAAGAGAAAAGTGAAATGGAAAAACCCAAAACAAAAATAAGACAAAAATGAAAAAAAAAAAGTTGCAATTTGTTTTAAATCCTGAGGGGAACAATGATAAAAGTGATGCAGTCGTGAGGAAGATGGAAAAAAAGGACACATTGCATAATAATGATGATGATGATAATAATGATAAAATATTTATTATTATTATTATTATTATTATTATTAGTAGTAGTAGTATTAAAGACAAAGTATAATGACAAAGAGCCGTAGAAAAATGAGGAATATGAAGAAGAATATGTGGGTAAATAAAAATTTCAGTCATATTATCAGGAGTTGAGAAGAAGAAGAAGAAGAAGAAGAAGAAGAGAAGAAGAAGAAGAAGAGAAGAGAAGAAGAAGAAAGAAAAGAAGAGAAGAATAGAAGAAGAAGAAGAGAAAGAAGAAGAAGAAGAAGAAAGAAGAAGAAGAAAAAGAAAAAGAAGAAAAGAAGAAGAAGAAGACGAGAAAAAGAAGAAGAAGATATATCGGTAGAAGAAGAAGAAGAAGAAGAAGAAGAAGAAGAAGAAGAAGAAGAAGAAGAAAGAAAAAAGAAGGAAGAAGAAGAAGAAGAAGAAGAAGAAGAAGAAAAAAAAGAAGAAGGAGAAGAAGAAGAAGAAGAAGAAGAAGAAATAGAAAGAAGAAAAATCGAAAAGAAGAAGAAGAAGAAGAAGAGAAATAGAAAGAAGAAAAAGAAGAAGAAGAAGAAGAGAAGAAGAAGAAGAAGAAGAAGAAGAAATAGAAAGAAAAAATCGAAAGAAGAAGAAGAAGAAGAAGAAGAAGAGAGAAGAAAAGAAGAAGAAAAAGAAAAGAAGAAGAAGAAGAAGAAGAAGAAGAAGAAGAAGAAGAAGAAGAAGAAGAAGAAGAAGAAGAAGAAGAAGAAAAAAAGAAGAAGAAGAAGAAGAAGAAGAAGAAGAAGAAGAAGAAGAAGAAGAAGAAGAAGAAGAAGAAAGAATAAAAATTGGAAAAAAGAAGAAGAAGAAGAAGAAGAAGAAGAAAGAAAATTGAAAGAAGAAGAAGAAAAAGAAGAAGAAGAAGAAGAAAGAAGAAAAATTGGAAGAGAAGAAGAAGAAGAAGAAGAAGAAGAAGAAGAAGAAGAAGAAGAAGAAGAAATAATTATAATAATAAGAATATATAGGGAAGAAGAAGAAGGAAATATTAATGATAATCCTAATTAAACAATTATAGCTTCAAGTAACTATCATTAAAATACTTAGTTAATAATAATAACTTCAAGAAGTCATAAATAATAATACTTAGCAAACATATATAGCTTCAAGTAACTATTAATAATAATAGTTAGTAAACAAGTAACTATTAAGAATATTGCACAGAAAAAATATAAAATGAGAGAAAGAAAGAAAGAAGGGAATAAGCGAGAAATTTAGAGAGAGAGGGGATGAGCGCGCGGATGTGATAAAGCTAATCTTTTTCAATGGAACATAATGAAAAGATAAAAAGAAGGAAAGAAAGAATAAAAGAATGAGTGAGCTTTAAATCAAGATTATTATACTTTTTATATATTGAACTATTTAGTAATAGCTCTTAAGTGATCATTGTAATAATCAAATTATCACACTGTGGCATATCCACAGGTCCCGCTAGTTAATAATAATACGTAGTAAATAATTATAGCTACGAGTAACAATTAATAATATTAAACAATTATTTTATCGGCGAAACTGTATTGCTGTGAAATGAATTATTCAACGGGACATACGTTTGTATTCAGACAAAGTTAATAACCGTCAGCCTTGCTACTGAGGCAGACTATTTTTATAGTATTATATCATTTGCATACGATACTACAGCAAGAAAAAATGTATGTGTGTATGTATGTGTGTGTGGGTGTGTGTGTGTGTGTGTATGTGTGAGAGAGAGAGAGAGAGAGAGAGAGAGAGAGAGAGAGAGAGAGGGGGGGAGATAGGGGGAGAGAGAGAGAGTTAAATCAAGATTATTATACTTTTTACATATTCAAATTCAGACAGAATATGGTTAATTAATGCATGAAGAAGCTATCAGAAAATATGAAACACGTGTAGCAAATGTAAAATAATAATGAAAATTAAAAGAAAAAAAAATCCATTTTGCGGACCTTCTTTTTTTTATAGAATATTTAATTTTCTCCCGTTGGACCCATAAAAACCCTTCATATATATATATATATATATATATATATATATATACACTGGGATGCATGGATATGATTTTACTGTGTCCTGTGACACACATATTTAGTTTGAATGGGTCCCCCGGGAAAATTTATGGGTCCCAACTAAAGCTGTCTAACTCCTACCTTGTAACCTATCCTGTGTAATTCATTTCTAAGAAACTATTGAAATGTATTTACAGTTAGCTTGAAATGGCGAGGGAAGAAAAAAGAAAAACACCGGGATGCATGGATATGATTTTACTGTGTCAGGGCGACAGGACTTGTATCTATCAGCATCTCTGAGTTTGTGACGCAATTTTGCAAGTATGGCTCATCCAGCGAGGATCAAACTCACTATTCAGTTGTAATGGATCTGCGAAACTAGCTTGCTAACTATTGCACTACGATGAGATATCAAAATGTATGAGATGGGTTGGATTTTAATAAGATTAGTTGAGGAGGCCGGGTTAGCTCAGTCGGTAGAGCGTTCGGCTAGAAACCACAAGGTTCCTAGTTCGATACCGGTCCTCGCCAACTCAGCGTTATGAGTAGCACAGGGATCTGTGCGGTAAAGTAAGGAGCTGATGGTAGGTGTGGCGCTCCACCTCAGATGCTAAAAACAATCTCCTTGGTCTAGCGCAAGTGAAAAGGGGATAGACTCCCTCGCTGACTGGCTGATACCGACTTTAGGCCGCCCCGTCGACTTTACATTTTACTTTATATATATATATATATATATTATATATACACACACACCACACACATATATATATATATATATATATATATATATATATATATATATATATATATATATATATCACGCACTTGGAACATGCATATAGTTTAAAATAAACTTACAAGTTTTTATCAATATATATGTATATGTTTTTATTTACATATATATTTATTTACACAAATTTAAGTGTATGGGTAGGACGGCGTTTGGTAGGTGTAGGGGGTAGGAAGAGGGGGTGGGAGTTGGTAGTATGGGATGTGTAGGTCAATATCCATTTTCAATTTTAATTTTATTTCCACGTGTTATAGTTTTTACGATCGCTGTCAAGGTTAAAAAATCCGGGTCTTAAGTTTATCGTTTCGGTCCACCCCTTCTCCCTACTCCTTACACCCACCAAACGCCCTCCTACCCATACATACATCTAAGTAAACATATCAAACATTGTAATAATTAAATTATCATACTGTGGCATATCCATGGGTCCGGTTAGTTGTAAAGTATATCTCATTATAATGGAGATTCGGTGTCAGTCTGTAACCGAAACTATGTCACTGATTATGTCACAATACCCTCGGGAATTGTGTAAGTTTATCAATGAGTATCTAATTTATTGTCCAAATCATTAATACACAGAATACATCTTATTTATTAATGAGGTCTCTATGAAAATCTGAGTTAGATTTGCCTCAAAACAGCACATGTTATTAGTGCATTTAAATCCAGCAAAGTGTCTTATATATCACTAAGAAATAAAGGTTTACATAATATATGGCTTGGTTAATTTGCATACTGGTTTTAACAAAACCGGGTTTAATAAATAATTACTTGGTGTTATTGGTATCTAATGATATTGTTTTTTTATTCAACGTATTATAATCAATTCTATGAATGATTTTATATTGAGGTCAATTAAAATGTAATTAAAATGAGTGTAATCTTTTTATATGAGTTATTATTTAATTTCGTTAGTCTTTCTAATTTAATAAAACTTAAAAAAAAAAAATATATTGCAAATTTTGGCAGCATTTTTTTCTTTTAAGCATGTGTTAAACTGTACAGACAATTCTTGTCGAACGAGTTTTTTGTTCGATCCTTTCTAATTTTCTGGCCATCTTTTTGTTGTCAGGATGGAACTGGTGTAGCAGTCTACCAATTGCTACTACCTCCCACTTCCAATTCCTACGCTACTACTCGTTCTCTTTAAAAACGAGACATGGAACATACCATCAATTTCCTACCTGATGATGGCAAATTGTATTTCCGAAAGCGTTCTTAATGAAACCTTTGGTGGACTGCTCCACCAGTTCCACCCTGACACCAAAAAGATATATATATATATATATATATATATATATATGTGTGTGTGTGTGTGTGTGTGTGTGTGTGTGTGTTTCTGTCTCTCGTTTTGATTGAGCATTTAATCACCAGAGTTGGGAATTAAAACCAGTTCCATTGTTGATATAAATGTTTTTATTGCTCCCAGGCAAAACATATCGAACACCTCGGAGCTTTATGCCACTATCAACCCTCTACTGTGTTTATTGGTGAATAACCTTCTGTAGAACAAACTCAAATACGTCCAGTCGTTTTCATCGACTGTTAGCAACCGATTGAATGCTATTAAAACAGGAACAAAAGAGTCCTTTTCTTTTCTGATATTATACGCCGTGAATTTGGTCCCGCCAAACAGCTGCTTTTAACATTCAACCAACTAAACTGCCAATAATCAGATCGACTGTACGACAGGTGATGTATTCAGTTTCATTCTTGTCCTACGAGTTACGCATGCGCGCCGCCCAGACACGCATGCGCACGCAACCGTTTACAAAGTGAATAGTTTTGAGTCTTTTATTCATTTCTGTTTCCGATTTTTGACTGCTAGAAAAAAAAAAAAAAATAAAAAATAAAAATAATAAAATGGCGGTAAGTGTTTGACTGAATGAAATCAATTAAAACGAAGGAAATAAAGAAAGAGAAGAAAAAAATGAAGGTTTAGATAGAAACAAAAGGGAAAACATCGCTTGTTTTCATTTCACGCCCAAATCAAGGGAACTAAAAAAAAGTTTATTGTTTTTGCATATTTCCATAATAATAATAATAATAATAATAATAATAATAATAATAGAAGAAGAAGAAGAAGAAGAAGAAGAAGAAGAAGACCAGACTTGATGTTGATTAACAAAAAATAAAGAACTTGTCAACTGGTGGATTTTGCATTTCCAGCAGATCATAGCGTGAAGATGAAGGAATAAAAAAATGGACAAATACTGGACCTTGGAGAGAACTGAAAAAAAAAACTATGGAATATGAAATTGAAAGATACCAATTGTAGTTGGTGCACTTGGAACGTCCCAAAAAGTATTGAAAAGGGTTTGGAAAGTTTGGAAATCAGAGGAAGGTTTTAAAACCATTCAGAACACTGCACTGCTGCAATCTACCAGAATACTCAGAAGAGTCCTGGAGACCTGAGGAGACTTTCTGTCACTCAGACTCCAGTGAAAAACCATCACCTAATGCTGATGTGAAAACTCAATAATAATAAATAATAATAATAATAATAATAATAATAATAATAATATAATAATAATAAGAAAGAAGAAGACCAGACTTAGTGTTGATTAACAAAAAAGAAGAACTTGTCAACTGGTGGATTTTACAGTTCCAGCAGATCAGGGTGAAGATAAAGGAAAACGAAAATGACAAATATCTGGACCTTGCCAGAGAACTGAAAAAGTTATGGAATATAAAACTCAAAGTTATACCAATTGTAGTTGGTGCACTTAGAACGGTCCCAAAAGATTGGAAAAAAGTTTGGAAAATCTGGAAATCAGAGGAAGAATTGAGACCATCCAGAATACTGCACTGCTGCAATCTGCCAGAATACTCAGAAGAGTCCTGGAGACCCGATGAGACTTGTTGTCACTCAGACTCCAGGGAAATACCATCAGCTAAAGCTGGTGTGAAAACTAATAATAATAAGCAAATTACTTATAGCAGCCAACAACAGCAGATATAACATATGGACAAACAGAAAAACAACAAAAACTAGAAAACAAAGATGAGAAGAAAAAATTAATATGGACACTTTAAACGACAAATCGGAGAGGTTGCACATAAAAAGACCTGGACATGGTTAAGAAGAGGAAACCTCAAAAGAGAAACTGAATCCCTAATAATTGCTGCACAAAATAATTCCATAAGGAGAAACTATATATAAAAAAAAATTGATAAGACCCAATAAAATAGTAAATGTAAACTATGCGGTGACAGAGATTTAAACCCTGTAATAAGCGAATGTAGCAAACTAGCACAACGGGAATACAGAACTAGACACGATTGGGTTGGGAAGGTGATCCACTGGGAATTATGCAAATTATTGCACAAAATATATCCAACGTATCGTACAACTAAATAACGGCGAAAATAATTTACTGTTATAATCGAATACGAGAGAGAGAGAGAGAGAGAGAGAGTGAGTGAGTGTGTGTGTGTGTGTGTGAGAGTGAGAGAGAGAGAGAGAGAGAGAGAGAGAGAGAGAGAGAGAGAGAGAGAGAGAGAGAGAGAGATTTTTTGACAGACTCTTGTATTAAGATGTTTATTCCTGAGTCATATTAGAAGAAATCCTCTTCGGCCCCTTTCCACTCAGAATTCACAAACGACCGCTCGTTTAACTGAAAGGTTTGCAAATATTAGCTGGTGTCATTTATTTGAGAATATGGCCGACAAATTCGATCAGAATATTTGGTGGGCAACACTATGCCCCTCTCCCCCTCCCCCTCTCTCCTCTCTCCTCTCTCTCTCTGTGTCTCTCCCTCTCTCTCTTAAGAAAAGAATCGACTCTCTCCGTTTTGCCCTTTTTAGAGAAATTCTCCTCGGACCCCCTCGACTCCTACCAACACTGGACTCGGATCTCTTGAGATATTACCTGCTCATAAATCTTGTCTAATTTTCTCGGCAGTAAAACAAACAACCCGGTTTGAATGAGCCCCTTATTTTATGTGCATATGTCGACCTTTTTCAGTTCTCTAAGCACTGATTCGTTGATTTAGTGGCTCGGTCGGCTTTTTAGTTTATTTTTCTCTTTTATTCTTTGATATGATTAAGATTAGCCAAGTACGTTAAGAAACCCAGAACGATGGAATATTAGAGGAAAAGAACGGGATTTATTTGGTCTGTTTTGCTTTAATTGTTTAACGGCATTCAACTCATCATGGGTTATTAATACCGAAATTCGATTCACTTCTAAATGCGTGATTATAATTATAGCTATATTGTGGTTTAGTTAGGTTAATTTTTTAAAGGCATATCATCTAATTATGGTTATTTAAAACCGAAATTTCGATTCATTTCTAAATGCGTGATTATAATTATAGCTATATTGTGGTTTAGTTAGGTTAATTTTTTAAAGGCATATCATCTAATTATGGGTTATTTAATACCGAAATTTTATTCATTTCTAAATGCATGAATATAATTATAGCTACATTTTGGTTTAGTTAGGTTAATTTTTTTAACGGCATATAATCTAATTATGGGTTATTTAATACCTTAATTTGATTCATTTCTAAATGCGTGATTATAATTATAGCTATATTGTGGTTTAGTTTAGATAATTTGTTTAACGGCATATCATCTAATTATGGGTTATTTAATACCGAAATTCGATTCATTTCCAAATGCGTGATTATAATTATAGCTACTAGCAAATATATGCACCCTCCGGGTGCAAGTATTTAAGTTTTAATATAATAAAATATCATGTTAAATTACAAAGGCTAATGAAACTGAATAAGAATGCAGATAGAAAGATTTGGAACAGAGGGGGTATGATTGAAAAATAGAACAACTTTGAAACTAACTCTTCCATCATCTTCCATTACTCCCGTCTTTCATTGGTAAATTTTCCTAATTTAACTATTTAATTAAAATAGGAAGTAAAGAATAATATTACAGTCATTTCTTCTTGTTAAGGGATTTCTTTTAAGATTTATCACTGAGATTTTTGCTCATATTCCATAAGATATCAGCCAATCAGCAGGGTGTCTATCCCCTTTTCACTAGCGCTAGACCAAGGAGATTGCTTTTGCGTCTGGGGTGGAGCGCCACACCTACCATCAGCTCCTTACTTTACCGCACAGCTCCTATGTGCTACTCATACTCGAGGTTCTCATCTGGACACTCTACCGACTGAGCTAACCCGGCCAATCATAACTATATATATATTTTAAAGCCATATCAACTCTTTCTGGGTTATTTAATGCCGAAAGTTGATTAATTTGTAAATGTTTGATTACAAGCCAGAGGGGTGTAATATTAGAAGAAGACGGTTGGATTTATTTGGTCTGATTTGGTCTATTTGTTTAACGGCATATCAACTCATTATGGGTTAATTAATGCGGAAATTTGATTCATTCGTAAATGTTTGATTATAATTATAGCGATATTTTAACGTTAAGCAAGGCATGGAGAGGTGTGAGGCAGTGAAGAGAGTAGCCTCGACAGAAAAGAGGGCCAGAAAGAGAAAAGCCAGCAGCCCCCCAAAACATCACAGTTTGTATGCATTCAGTGCACCAAAGACTGTCACTAAAGAATTGGCCTGCAGAGTCATTTGCGCAAGATGCATATACATTTATTATTTTTTATGATTTTTATTTGTTTTATTTTGGACACTACGCCATCGTCCATAGTGGACAGAAAGGACCCAATAATAAAATAATATTTTGGCTGGGTTTGTTTTAATCGTTTAACGGCATATCAACTCTTCATGGGTAATACCTGTTAGCGTCCCATCTATGGGTTAAATAGACAAATGTATTTATAAAAAAACATTGAGTATTCATTAAGAAAGAATGTATTTCAAAACTTTATCGGCATTAAATGACCCACTGAGGTTGATGTGCCGTAAAACAAACCAAACCAACCCAAATCTTTATGTTTTATTGTGTATATGCATATAGGTATTATCATCTATGAATGTGAACCAGGTGTATGTGTGTGTGTATGTGTGTATGTGTGTGTGTATGTGTGTGTGTGTGTGCATGTGTGTGTGTGTGTGTGTATGTGTATGGTGTTGTGTGTGTGTATGTATGTGTGTGTGTCTGTGTGTTGTGTATGTGTGTGTGTGTGTGTATGTGTGTGTGCGTGTGTGTTTGTGTGTGTCAACTCTTACTGCCCAAAACATAACTTCACAAAAAACGTCGCACCACCTCTGACATGGTGAACCTATACTAGGACTGATTGACAGGGAGAGGTCATAGGTCAAATAATACAGGACAGTTCGAATAATCCAGGAATAAAGTAAGGGGTGACTTATAAAAAATATGAAAGAAAAACTTTTTTTTCCTTCATCTACTACAACAACAAAAATCACATCACGTATTCCCTTTTTTGTTTTTGTAAGACCGACCATTATAACTATAAAATCCAAATAAACGTGAACGGGTTTTCAAGTCCACAACGTGGGTGACCTTTTCCTCGTGCTGCTGGGGGTCAAGTGGCAACCTTGGAGACCTTTGCAAATGTGACAAGGTAGGCTTAACAAATGACCACAGCTAATGTCACGTGAGAACAAAACGAGATTTTGATTGGCTCAGCAGAAACACTTGACGATGATGCAATGAACATTGTCATATTTGTTTATATTATGAAAAAAAAAAGAACAACCCAAAAAACAACCCCCCCCCCAAAAAAAAAATGAAAAAACAAACAAAGATTTGAGGAAATTTAATTATGTTTGTTTTTTTCTTTCTTTATTTATTTGTATACTTTGAAATATTTTTCTGATTTCCCGGAGGTACAAATAAACCAATACACAAAATGATATACAATAAATGTTGTAGACTATTGTCGCATTTTTTTTGTAAATTAGATCTACGGATGCACAGTTTGTAATTCTTACCTCATTTGATAAAAAAAAAACAGTTTGTTTAATCAAATAATTACAGTTGTGTATTAGTCGTTTCATTATGTCGAATGCGTTCTTTCCTCTTTTAGACTTTCTTTATCACTTTCCGTTGCGCAGTTTTGATTCTTCTTCTTCTTCTTCTTCTTCTTTCTCTTCTTCTTCTTCTTCTTCTTCTTCCTTTCTTTCTTGTCCATATCATCAGAAACTCCGTCTGTCTGTGTCTCTCTCTCTCCTCACATCAAAAGAAACTTGCGTTTCCCCCTCTCTCTTTCTTCTTCTTCTTTCTATATTTCTCGTCCCATCAACAGAAACTTGTGTTTTATTTGTCTTCTCTCTCTCTCTCTCTTCTCTCTCTCTCTCTCTCTCCCTCCTTTTTCTTCTTTCTGCCTTATCTCTTTTCCGTTGCTCAGTTCTTTTGATTCTTCTTCTTCTTCTTCTTCTTCTTCTTTTCTTCTTATCTTCTTCTTCTTCTTCTTCTTCTCTTCTTCTTTTCTTCTTCCTTCTTTTCTTTTCTTTCTATTTCATTTGTTTTTATCACCATCATCATCATCATCATCATCATCTATTTCTTCTTGTTTTAGTTTATAATTAATTTTTTTCATTCTCATATTCATTTAAAATTTAAAATTTAAAATAATAAATTCATCATCAATAGCATGATCATCTTCTTGTTTATAATTATGTTTTTCTTCTAATATTTATTCTCAACTTCATCTTCTTCGTCTTCATCATCATTGTTAAGTTTTTAAATGCCATCCTTGGCCAGTTGAAAAGGGCTTAAAGAAAGTCCTGTGTTATGGAATCCTTTGGTAAGCGTATAAGTCCTATCCTGCGTATTGGTAAAGGTCCAGTGATTTAATCCTATGTCCGTCGTCCTTGAATATTCCAGTAATTATGACCAGTAGAGTTGGTTTAAGTATTGTATCAACCTTAGAGTACTGCCAGTGATTGGCCAAGAGATAGGTCATATGATTCTGGCCTAGTCTATAAGTAGGAGCGGGCATTTAAACATTTCACCTTCATATCTGACAAAATTCTCAAACAATCATTAACTGTAAGCATCGCAACCTCAATCAACGTTCTTCCTTTCTCTTCTTCTTCTTCTTCTTCTTCTTCTTCTTAATTATTTATTATTATTACTTATTAATTATTTTATATTTATTATTATTTATTATTTTCAGCTTAGGAGGTTTCTCTTCTTTTCTTCTTAAAGTCTTTTGCTTACCAAATCTCCCGCATGGCTGGTACGTAAGGATTTCTTTAGGAAAGGAAAATAAATTAGAAGGTATAATTTGGAATATGAAAGGCAAAGAAAGAAGGAGGGAGAGGGGAAAAGAAAAAAGAAAAAAGGAAAAAAGGAAGTCACAGACAAAAAAGATAGGGAAAAGGAGAAAGAAGAAAGAAGAAAAGGAAAGAAAAAGACGGAAGGAAAAAGGGAAAGGAGTGGGAGAAAAACAAAAAATACAAGAATGAGTATAAAGGCATGACAGAGGACAAATAAAAAGCAGGAATAAAAAGGAAGAGAAAAAAAAGATGAAAAAGAGAACAGGAAAAGGAAAAATAGAAAGTGAGAGGAATAAGAAAAAGGAAAGAGAAAAGGAAGAAATAGATAGAAGAAAAAAGCAGAAGAATTGAAGAGAAGGAAACGAACGTGGAGAGATAGAAGAAACAGAAATTTGAAGGGAACAGTCAGTTATCTGTTTGTCACAGAAGTGGGCTATAGAGGGCAATAAAAAAACAAAAAATAACAAAATTGGAACAGGAGTCCAGAATAGGAAGAAGACAGATAATCATACGTAATCAATGAAGGATTCGCCAAAAAAAAAAACAAAAAAAAAAAAAAAAAGAAAAAGGAGAAACAAAGAAAAAGGCAGGGAAAAGAAGAAAAAGAAGAGAGAAAAGAGGGGGGGGGGGGGGGGGGAAGAAAACAAATTGCGAGGGGTTATTAGAGGCATGAAAAGGAAAGAAAAGAAAGAAAAAGAAAGAGAGAAAAGAAAAAGAAAAAGGAAAAAATAAGGAACAAAAAAAAAAAAAAAAAAAAAAAAAAAAAAAAAAAAAAAAAAAAAAAAAAAAAAAAAAAAAAAAAAAAAAAAAAAAAAAAAAAAAAAAAAAAAAAAAAAAAAAAAAAAAAAAAAAAAAAAAAAAAAAAAAAAAAAAAAAAAAAAAAAAAAAAAAAAAAAAAAAAAAAAAAAAAAAAAAAAAAAAAAAAAAAAATAAAAAAAAAAAAAAAAAAAAAAAAAAAAAAAAAAAAAAAAAAAAAAAAAAAAAAAAAAAAAAAAAAAAAAAAAAAAAAAAAAAAAAAAAAAAAAAAAAAAAAAAAAAAAAAAAAAAAAAAAAAAAAAAAAAAAAAAAAAAAAAAAAAAAAAAAAAAAAAAAAAAAAAAAAAAAAAAAAAAAAAAAAAAAAAAAAAAAAAAAAAAAAAAAAAAAAAAAAAAAAAAAAAAAAAAAAAAAAAAAAAAAAAAAAAAAAAAAAAAAAAAAAAAAAAAAAAAAAAAAAAAAAAACAAAAAAAAAAAAAAAAAAAAAAAAAAAAAAACAAAAAAAAAAAAAAAAAAAAAAAAAAAAAAAAAAAAAAAAAAAAAAAAAAAAAAAACAAAAAAAAAAAAAAAAAAAAAAAAAAAAAAAAAAAAAAAAAAAAAAAAAAAAAAAAAAAAAAAAAAAAAAAAAAAAAAAAAAAAAAAAAAAAAAAAAAAAAAAAAAAAAAAAAAAAAAAAAAAAAAAAAAAAAAAAAAAAAAAAAAAAAAAAAAAAAAAAAAAAAACAAAAAAAAAAAAAAAAAAAAAAAAAAAAAAAAAAAAAAAAAAAAAAAAAAAAAAAAAAAAAAAAAAAAAAAAAAAAAAATAAAAAAAAAAAAAAAAAAAAAAAAGAACCACCCAAGAAAAAAACCGAGACAGGCACACCACCCGGACGAGAGGAAAAGAAAAAGGATAAGAAAAAGACAAAGAAAAGAAAAGACCAGAAAGAAAAGGGAAAAGAAACGGAAGAATAAAAAACATTAAAATGTGTGAGGGGATTAGAGCATAAAAAGAAAAAGAAAGAAAGGAAAGAAGACGGAAAGAGAAGATAAGGAAAGGGAAATGAAAGGACAGGAAAAATGAAAGAAAGGAAAAGGAAATGGAAAGAAAAGAAAAGAAAAAATGGAAGGAGGATAGAAAGAAAGGAAAGAAAATTTGGGAAAGAAAGGAAAAGAAAAAAAGAAAGAAAGAAAGAAAGATGGAAAAGAGAAAGATTAGAACCTCGACAGTTGGCTTACTGGCTGCAGGAAAGAAAGGACAAGAAAAGTAAAAGAAAAGAGTTTGTGCAAAGAAAGAAAGGGGAAAAGAAAAAAGAAGAGGATAGCAAAAGATGTTTTATCAAGGTTGTCAAAAAAGTTACTACGGAATTTTTTCGTACTTTTGAACAACACCCTATGTATTCTAAAAAAATGAGAAAATAATATATTCAAAAATTCGCCAGTACTATTTCACGGAAAGAAAATTCTTATTCAAATCTAAAATTCGGCAGGGGGTTTTCAAACTTGTGATTTTTTTCCTGACCCACTCGTATCAAGCAATGACCCTCCCAGAGAAACACGCTCAAGCGGATATACGTAGATCGAGCCGAATTATAGAGAGCATCTGTGATCGGTTTAAAGTAATAATGAGTTTAAACCTCTTTTCTTTTTTGTCTACATCAACATAATTATGTTCATTGAAAATCTTTTTGTTCCATTGATAACTTGTTTTTTTTTTCTCAATTTTTTCTTTTTGTTCGTATTAATTATTTTATTTTCTTACCGTCTCCTTCATTATCATCTCTCCCCGCCCCCCGCACCCATCAACCTCAACATTTACCCCCCCCCCACCACCACCACGATTATCATCTATTTTCTCTCTGTCCTCATTCACCTTTATTCCTCTCTTCTACAAACCCCCGTCCCATCCTCCCTCAGTATTTCATTATTTTTTTCCCTTCTAAAAATACTCTATCTTGCATTTTAGTCACTTTTCTCAATCTTTCTTTTCTATGTTGCCATTCTTTACATTTACACACACACACACACACACACACACTCTCTCTCTCTCACTCTCTCTTTTCTTCCTCTCTCTCTCTCTTCTTATTCTTCTTCTTCTTCTGTTGTTATTTTTTGTTGTTCCTCTTGTTTTGTTCTTCTTCTTGTTTCTTCTTTTGTTGTTGTTGTTTGTGTTGTTGTTGTTGTTGTCTTCTTTCTTTTCTTCTTCCTTCTTCTTCTTCTTTTCCTCTTTTTCTTCTTCTTCTTTTTGTTTTGTTGTTGTGTTTGTTTTTCTTTCTTCTTCTTCCTTCTTCTTTTCTTTTCCTCTTCTGTCTTCTTCTTTTGTTGTTTGTTTGTTTTCTTCTTCTTCCTTTCTTCTTCTTCTTCTTCCTTCTTCTTCTTCTTTTCTTCTTTTTTTTTTTTTTCGTTGTTTTCTTCTTCTTTCTTCTTCTTTCCTCTTCTTCTTCTTTTTCTTTTCTTTTTCTTCTGTTTTGTTCTTTCTTGTTTCTTCTTTATTGTTTTTGTTTTGTTGTTCTTCTTCTTCTTCTTCCTTAACAAACCGCTTTGAAACCCTATTTTCAACCACCCCCTTTTTTCTACTTTTTCTCTCCCCCCTCCCCCACTCATATCTTTTCCCAAAGTTCTTCCGGTTATCGTATTTCTATTTACATTATTTAACCCTTTCATGTTCTGATTTCTCAAATCGATTCTCCATTCTTCGCCTTCTTGTCTATATCTCCCCCCCACCCCTTCCCAACCCTCCCACAACAATGCCCTCTCCCCTTCCCTGCCCCCGTTCCCCACTCCTCATCGATAACGATCAGTCATTGTTTCTATCCACCCGACTTAAGTCCTCCTCCTCTCACTCGATATCTCTCTTGCCCTGTTCTCTCTCTCTCTCTCCCTCCCTCTCAATCCACCCTCTTTCTCAATCACTCACCATCTCTCTATTCTCAACCTACTCTCTCACCTATTCTCTCTTTAAACCCACTCTCTCTATCTTCTTCTTACTCTCTCTCTCTCTGACACGCACTCTCTCTCGCTATTCCCCCCCTCTCTCATTCGCTCTCTTTTTTTCCCTCTTTCACTCTCTCTCGTCTCACTTAATCTTTCTCTCATTCAATCACTGCCTCTCTAGCTCTCTCTCTTACACACACTCACTCTCTCTCTCATGTCCAACATCTCTCACACTCTCTATGACTCTCTCACTTACTTTTTCTTCTCTCTCTCTCACTCTCTCTCACCCCACTCTCACTTAATCTCTCATTCAAATCAACTCTCTTACTCCACTATCTCTTCCCAAACTCTCTGCCTCTTTCTCTCCTCTCACTTACTTTCTCCTCTCTTACCAAACTCACTCTTACTCTCTCTCACTCTCTCTTTCTCTTTCCTATCTCACTCTCTTTCTTCTCTTTTTCTCTCCCTCTCTCTCTCTCTCTAACTTCTCCCTCTCTCTTTTTTCTCTCTCTCACTCTCTTCACTCTTTTTTCTCTCTCTCTCACTCTCTCTCTCACTCTCCCTCTTCTATCTTTTTCACCCTCCTCTTTCTCTCTCTCCCTCTCTCTAACTTCATTCTCTCTCACTCTCTTTCCTCTATCTCTCACTCTCTCTTTTCTCTCTTTCTCTCTTTTTGTCTCTCTCTAACTTCCTCTCTCTCTCTCTTTTTCTCTCTCTTTCACTCTCTCTCTCTATCTCTTTCTCTCTCTCACCCTCTCTTTTTACTTTCTCTCTCTCTTTCTCTCTGTCACTATCTCTCTCTATCTCCCCCCTCTCTCCTCTCCACATAACAGCCGGCACACCAATCAACAGTTTTTGTCATTGTTTACCCCCGGATCGATTTGATGCCAAACGAGTCGTTTTATAAAAAACACACCTTCGAAAACATTCTTCGACTTTCTCTTTCACCCTCTTCATCTATCTTCATCTTCATCTTCATCTTCTTCCTCTTTGCAAAAAGTTATGACGAAGAGCGAGCAGGCTTGCGGGCAAACAATGAGCGCCGTTCCTCGTCTGTCTCAGACTTTTTTTTTCAGAACGGGGGGTGTGGGGTGTGGGGAGGGAAAGGTACGAGGCATTGTTGGTGCCATGGTACGCGTCGCCATTCTTCGAGCGAATCAGCCAATCAAATTCGTCTGAGTCTGTAAGGAGCTAAACGACTGTTTATAGGTGTTCGGTGAGCAGCAGACAACAGGACAAAATGTTATGAGGAGTTCGTATCAAGCATCAACTCGGAGACAGACCTTTTGTCACACAGGCTTTTGTTCGGTCCGGTTATCGGACTCTGGCTCTTACTCGATTGCTTACAGCGCATGTAAAAATTCTCACACTCGCTAATCACTGTCTATACCTGTCTATCTGTTTTTGGTTGTTGTCTATTTGGCTTGTAACACACACACAAACACACACATGCACACACCTATAGCATATATTCTTCTCTCACACCTCTCTCTCTCTCTCTCTATATAATATATATCTTATTATAATGGAGATTGTGTGTTTCTGTCTGTAACCGAAACTAAAATCACTACTCAAGTCAAAATTCCCGTAGTAATTGACGCCACATTCACCATGAATTTATCGTTATTCTAACCTCAATTATTAATAAAATGTCTTACATTATTTATACTGTAGACCATATCTACATACTAAAAACATGCAATTGTATTTATATATACAACAAAATAGCGGTTTACAGTGTGAATGGAAGGCTAATTTTGCATATTGATATTAAAAAATGTAATTTTAATAAATATGCTTAGTATTATTGATTTCGAATTGTTTGGTTTTATTTTAATGAATATAAGCAAAAATCTCTTCAATGAATCTTAAATGAAATTCATTAACAAGAAAAGATAACTGTCATTTTATTCTTAACTTCCTCTTTTAACTAAATAATTAAATTAGAAAAAATAACAATGAAAGACGAGAGTGGTGGAAGAGTAAGTTTCAGTTGTTCTATTTTTCGATTATACTCCCTCTGTTTCAAAACTTTGTATCTGCATTCTTATTTAGTTTCATTAGCGTTTCTAATTTAATACGATATTTCATTACATTTAAAACTTAATACTTGCACCCGGAGGGTGCATATATTTGCTATATATATATAATA